>JBCEWE010000459.1:7170687-7255687 GCA_039877035.1 Silurus lanzhouensis
CTCAGTATCATAGTTTTGGAACACAATGTATTTGAGCCCCGTCTGTTCTTTGTGAAAGTGGTCTAGGCAATTGCAAATGAATTTGAGCTCATTCAGAAAATCAAGTCCAGAGCTCCTCTAAATCCATAAATGATGGCGTAACCATGACACATTTTTTCTGGTACCTATGAGCTAATGTTAGTGAAGCCTCCTGTGCACATTTACATGCATGGGAAGAATAAGAGCAGAGCTTCTCCTTACGATGCTGCTAATTGGTTTGAGGATTCTATGGCTTGCCTTGGCACATGAACAGCCCCAAAATAAGTTAATTCTGTCCATAGATTCCATTATTGCCTACAAAATCTTAAACTAAACATGCTGGTGTTTAGACATCATATATGGGTTATGAAGAGGTTATGGTGCTGAAAGGTTTAAGACTTGCTTTATGTCTGGTTTGGGGATTGGACCTCTGCCACATACTCAATGGTGTGAGAGAAAGGATAGAGGAAAAAAAGATGAGAGAAAATAAAAGAAATGAAAAGAAAAAAAGACAATGTCAGTGATTCATAAAAATTGGCATATGTGAGGTTAACATGTCTAAAAATAATCTGAATACTGCAGGCACTCATTCAGCATTGGCAAAGTTCCTCCATGGATTTAAGATCCTCTGTCCAACAAAGATTTCCAACTAATTTAAATGTTCCAAACATATTTAATGATTTTTAAGTTACATTTTGCAATATCTATAGCAGCTCTTTACTCTGGCTGGTGTCAAAAAAATCTGCTCACAAACAAACTTAATTCTCCATGGCAAGCAAGGCTCTTTCAGGAAGAGAAAAAAATCCAATCATGTAGACAACAAAATATGCAACCAATCAACACAAGGATCCATGTTAATTGCTTGTCAATCGTAGTTCTTGACGATTCAGCAAACTGTCCCTTTCACACTGGAAAAGTTTAAGATTTCTAGCTTTTATATGTGTTTTTGAAAGGGTTCTAACTCCCACAAAAAAAGATTATTAGTATTACTTTCATCATCATTATCATCATCATCATAATCACAGTTACTATGATCAGCAATCATCAGCTTTTATTGCCCGTTATTGATCCTATTTTAAGTTCTATTGACTAATGATTCCACTTCATCTCTTTATACTTTTTATTTCTAAAGCGCATAAAGGGTTAAGTGGTGTGTTTGTGAGTATGTTTGTGTGTGTGGGTGTGTGTGTGTCTGTACAAGTGCACGTGGGAGATATTAGAGGATTTAAAATGGTGTAATGGTGTTGTATTTCTCTGCCATGCTTTCCCTAAAGGCTTGCGGTTGGCATTGTCTACCCCCTGGTGTGCAGCCTTGAGATGGCATTGTGCCCTAGCAAATATGTGTGTGTGTGTGTGTGTGTGTGTGTGTGTGTGTGATGGTGATGGTGGTGGTGGGAAACTTGGATGAGTCTTAATGCTTACAACTTTCTAACATACACACTTACCACTGGGATTCTCTCTGTGTGTGAAAGACTGTCGGTATAAAGGACAGAGTTTAGATCTGCAAGTGGCACTTGATGGTACTAGTTGCTTCATTCAGCATGCTGGCTGTGGTGATAGAGTTTCACACATTTGTCTGCATACCTGCACAGTGTGCAAAGTGTTTGTGTAGGCATACAGAACAAATGTATAGAATGCAGTTATATATGAAACCAGGTGTTATCATTCAAGCCGCAGTTCTGTGAATTGTCCAAGAATCTCAAAAGTTGAAGTGGTTTATTTTTTCTGCCATTCTACACCCAACCTAATGGCTAGCTTAAAACATCTACATCTGTCATGTATCACTATAAGTATTCAGATTTTCATGCCACAGCTGGCAGCGGTGATTCAGCACATCTGTGATTGATTCTGTGCAAGGTGAGTACAAAATCAAAATTGATGTGTAGTGCTTGTTGCCGAATATCACGTTTACTTGAGAATGATATGGCTATAATGTATGCCTTTTATTTTTATTTTTTTCTCATTAATATATCTTACATCCTTAATAACATACATACTTTGTAAGGTTCAGATTCTATTAGTCAGATATTGGTATCTCTCCATCCACTCTTTTGTTGTTTTAAACGTTTGCCATTTTTAATGCTTTTAGTTTTTATTGCATAATGAATGTTTTCACTCGAAAGCTTGCACCAGTTATCTGAATTTTGGCTTCAAGAATGTGTTAATAAATGCTTACCCAAGTATTCTCAGTGCCATCCAAGGTTCAGAATCTCACACAAATTTAAACAAGAACAGGTGATGTGGTTGAATTTTTTTTTCTTTTTTTCAATTACATACAAATGGAAGATATATGAAAGGTCACTAACTTCACGTTGAACCCTAATATTAACCCCAATAATAAAAACTAAGACTTATAAATTATTATGAATTTAGGGACTGACAGGAAATCAAGTGCCTGAAGAGTTTAACGTGTGTATAACTTTACAATAGATGACAAAAATGAACAAGAGACAAAAATCATAATGCCTTAAACTAAGGTCACATTTGATTAGTTAGTATAGTATTTTACGGTGTTTTCTTCAGGGTTTAACACAGGGCTCTAATTACACCCTTATGAAGGAATGTTAATAGCAACTTGTGCTTTTGGACAACGGAAACAAGTCTCTGGAGGCCTCTGGGCGTAGAGCGGATTTCCATAGAACACAGCCAGTGAGACGGGTCACAGACAGAGTGCCGTCACATATTTTTATTTCTTTATTTTCTTAGATTTCTTAAGTCCTTCCAAACGTCTGATGGAGTAAAAAATGTAATCAAACACCTCAGGAGGTTTCCCTTCATTAGCTCATTCTTTTCTCCAACATTCTGGTGCAGAGAGGGCCTACAGTAAACCTTCACCTCCCTCCTTTTTTATGATCTTTTTTTTTTTTCTTTCCTTTCTTTCTCACGTCATTCTCTTGTCTTTTCTTCAAGGTTATCTTCCTTTCTCCTCTAATATGCTGACTATGCACTCTATTCCCTAGTGACCATATAATCATCGATCTAAGTAAAAATTTATGGACACAGGAAATTATGAAGCTTATTCACTGAATGGACTTGCGGACCATTTGACATGAATAATTAGGGTTTACTGTGTGAGTTGACCGCTGCATGTTTGGAATATAAATAGGGATTGAGGTATTTTAAGCATCTACATATGAATAAATATGAATGGGAATATTTCTTTTTAATGGTTGCAAAAGAAGAAATATAAAGTTCTATATTTGAACAGAAGAAAGAATTTGGTAGTGTTTTAAAGTTTATACTAATTAAATAATCAAGAATTACTGAAAGATGAGTAATTTTTTAAGTATAGAAGATTAACTTTGACTTAGACTTAGATCTTGGTTAAATAATTAAGTAGTAAAGTGCAGGGAGGGGGATAGTTGGATTTACAGTATTGATACCAGAATGCCAGGATAACAGAAGATGAAATAGGAATTCTGTACATTTGACAAAGGTAGACATTAAAAAGAGACTGTTATTCACTTCTGAGTGTTCAAGGTTTTAGACTTTTCTTTTGTCTGCATAGGTATTCAGAAAAGAGAGATGAAGAATTCATATTTATAAGGACAAAATTGTGTTTTCTAAAATCAGTGGAGTCTAAAGAATTGCAGACTAAGACTTACTAGTATAAAAGTATTTTTCAGTATGTTAAGAATGAAGACTTGACAGAATTATTCATGATAATCCCAATTAATATTTAATAAGATGTCTATGGCAATAATTCTGAGCATTTAAAACAGCAAATTAAAGCAAATGAACTTGCACACAAAGTGTCAATTGGAGCATGTGTTTTACAGACATATTTATACCATTTAATGATTATAATACTTTTATTACTTACGGACTGTGGATCATTAATGCATCAACTGACCTGCAAGTCTGATTAAAACCATGTTCTGACTTGACAGTATATTCATAAATTCCAACATCTGAAGATTCCTGTGCAATTATTAAAATTCACTTTAAAGTATTAAAGGGCAAACCAGTTGTCTAGGGAGTAATTATGCTTCAAACGATTCTCAAACACATTGAAGCACAAGCACCTTTACATTGTTAGAACCTCCCTTGTTTTACATAATCTTCTAAAACCCCCAAAACACAATCCAAGAATCTCTTGCTCTAACAAAGAATTCATAGTCTGGTTCCTTCACTGCCAAGATACTGCCTAGTCCCCTTTGTGCAAGATATTTTATATTCTGTTGTAACGATTTCCTCCATATCCATGGAAAGCCCTAACATTGAGGTGTCAGTTAACATACCCTGTCAGTTATGGGTTTCAGGAAGTGTTCACTAAGGTCAAAGTATGTGCTCTTCATCATCACTCGACCTTATAACAATACTATTGATTTAGTCTCTAATGCTATTCTTTCAAAGCCACATGTTCATCGCTTGTCCCCCACTGAAAGCAAAACTATGATGAATACATGGGTCAGATGCTGAAAAACCAAGTTATAGTGGTGTACCCTTGTCCTCTGTGCTTCATTTCCTCAGCCTTGGAAAAATTACAGCTGCAGTAATCTTCGCCAACCAAAATCTCCACAGTACAAATAATAACAAAAAAACGTATTTAATACAAACAAATGAAAATATATATGCCTGGTCAATTCTAGTTTTAGAGTGTTCATGAATTAAACGTTCCCTAGTACATACTGTAGGCAAATGCATCACAAACTGGATTGCCACAATCTATTTGCCATTTGAATAGTCTGACCTCCTGCCTAAAAAAAAAGTATAGACTCAGGCTTAGACAGAAGGCCTTAATGCATGAATATCTTATAAAAATGCCTCAGTGAGACTCTGCATTGGCTGCACATTTGAAAATCATAGCAAGTACCTTTCAGTCACAGATGATGTGTGAATGAGTCCTGATGTGACATTTATGAGTACAGCTAGAGCAGCCAGGCGTATCGACTGCCAACAGGTTGTGTGTGATGGGTGTTGTGGGCGGTGTTATGGGGATCTGGGATTGTGTGTTTGAGTAAACATGTTTAGAACAGTTCAGAAAGTAAGTGGACTATGACATGACTCTTGTTGTTTCTTCTGCTGTAATCCACCACTTGGTATCATTGGACAGCAGGAGAAAGCGAGTAAAATAAGCTAAAGAAGAGACAGGGAGAGAGAGAGTGAGAGAGAGAGAGAGAGAGAGAGAGAGAGAGAGAGAGAGAGAGAGAGAAAGAGAGAGAGAGAGAGAGAGAGAGACAGGGGGAAAATTTAGTGCATAGAATGTAAACCAGCAGTAGACAAAAGCCTGAGCCTAATACCCACCATGCACTGCAGTGAGGGGCCAGAAAGGGCTGAGAAACCTAGGATGCTTCTGTAGCTGATCCCTACATAAATAAACATGCATCCCTGACCATCATGACACACAGAAACCCAATACCCCCGGAGCACAGACTGAGATGCCAGTGATTGGGGGAATGAAATGAGCGGATCACTCCCAGTGAAGAAAGGAAGGGTTGCGGATTAAAAGCCTGGCTTGACTTAAGTCTCATGTTACTAGGGAGATCTATTAGACATCAGTATTAGACATCACAAAAATCAGGGATTATTTAAAAAAGTTTTTCTTATTTTTTATGGTTCTTCTTCTTAATTGATTCTTGTTCGAAACTCTTTCAGATAGGGAAATACTCTGGTATGGTTCCAATTTATAATAATTATTGATTATAATTACAAGCAACAGTAATTTAAAGAATAATACAGTGGTACCTTGACCTACGAGTGCATTAATGTACGAGTTTTCCGAGGTACGAGTCGTCACTCGGTCGATTTTTTGCTTTGTTTCGCGAGCAAAAAATTGAGGGACGAGCTCGAGACGCCGCTGCTAGATGGCGAAGCGAAGCCAGAAAGCGAAGATTGTGACGAAAATTAAGATAAGCAGAGAAGAAAAAATAAAAATTATAAGTTTAGGGATACGTAGTGTACAGTAGTGATAGTAAAAAACGAGGTTTCCCTCCGCCTCCGCTTAACGCCTCTACCAATAGCAGCCTCAATCTGTGAAATGATCCAGGCGTAGAATAGAAGACAAGTACAATCTTGGACACGAGTTAACACCTAACTACCTTCCACACTCCTACTTTTGGCACTGGGAAAAGCCTGAAATGGTATGTTCTCCGGTGGTGTTTGATCTCAGGCTGTCGATAAAGAGATTTTTTTCATTTTCAGACAAACTTGTCTCATGGAAACTTTATTGTCCTCAGATGTTTTCATTTTTGAAGGTGTTTTTGTTTCAGAGTCAAAGAGATGATTGTCTTTTTCATAAATCATTCTTGCTTAAGTATTACTGTCTCTTTTGGCATTTGGCTGGAAAACATACATTGGAAGTCTGAGTATTTGTTTGAAATTAATTAAATTAAATTAATCTTAATCTAGTTTTATCATTTGAGAATAACATTTTTCCTTAAAATTTTTTTACACATTAAACAATTAATACATGCAACACAATCATATTGGAGCAGATTGACTAATATTAATATTAAATTATTATTTTTTTTTTTTCTGTCAGAACAACATATATTTGCTACTTGCTTATATTGATTATTTTACTGTCAGAGATCATTTCATATACTTCTCTTTATTTTGGTTATGTTCATCATAATCTAGCATTAAATAACATATACTGTATTCTATGATGAAATTGCTATGCCTTTTAAATGGTATCTTAAAAACAGTGTTAGACCGGCCTAGGTAAAAAAAAAAAACAAAACTGCAGGATGATTGCCGTCTTTAAGATTAGAGGGTTAGGGTTCTTGATTTGTGTTGTGTAGACCCTAGTGATAACATATGCCTTCGGCTAATTTGTTTACCGGACTGAAGGGCTCTTTCTTTTACATGGAACAATTTCTCTGCATGTTTGTTTCAAAGGTATAAAAAATGAACAAAGTAGTTTTATGTAAATTACTGACCACAGCAGCATAGGGTGTGACCAACTTGTAAGAAAGTAAAAAATATTTCGAATGCCTTATGGAAAGTACATTTTTAAAAGGGTGTAAAGATTTAATTAGAACCAATTAACCATAAATAAAATAGTAATAGGTGACTTGTTGGTGAAGAATGTTGCAATCCATTGCCTGAAGTGTTTTAATGTGCGTTTTCTCTGGTTTTGATGTGGGATTCCTATGGTTTCTGCAGGTTCATCTTTCCTCTTAATGCCAGTAGCACTATTCCAGTATTTAATAAGGTTACTCTAAATTGCAGTGTATATATAAAATTGTCAAATGTTTAGATGCTCTTAATGGGTTGTCTAGTTTTAGAACAATATTTTAGTGTTGCTTACAGTAAGGGTTGTGTTTCCTATATTTAACTGTAATGTTTTCTGCAAGTAACTCAAAAACATACATCTAAACACAAAGTTTAAAGAGTGGCCACATGCTTTTGGAAAATAGATTCATGTACGTAAAACAGTGGAGACTATAAATTGCAATAAACTATGCAAAGCACAAAATACTGACCTAAATAGCCATATTTTGCTATCACTCACTGCATCTTGCTCATCAGGCTGGACAGTTTTCAAATTGTAATACATCATGAAAATTATATACAGGGTCATATGTCATGGAGGTCAACAGGATGTTTTAGTCTATTTTTTTTATTATTCTCATTTGAAACATCTCCAAGGGATACTGTTGATGTTTTTTTGGGAACCTACTTAGGGCTGAGAAGCAAGATCGTATGTTTTTGATTGTATTCTGAGCTTTATATCTGAAAGTGTAAGAAATAAACAAAAAAGAAATACAAAAGTACAACTAGCTTTTAACTAATCTTTAGTAAATTTTATGTCAGAATATGTGTACTGCATTTATAGTTGCAACATGAAAATAAATATTTGTATGTGTAAAATCATGCATAGGACTAATCTCGAGTAAAATGATATGAAATGCTTATACATACCTGCAATATTAAGCACCCTAAAACATTAGTAGCTTGCCAAAATGAGCTCTCAAACAAACAGTTATAGCAGTAACCTTCTTGCATAATACTGTATATTGTATACTTTTGATCATTACATTTTAGTGTGACTTTACATTGTACAGATTTTTATAGCAGTTAAAAGCTTTTTTTTTTTTTTAAATACTGTTTATGTATCTGGGTAAAATATGTTGAAATATCTACTCAATATCTTTGCTAGCAATGCTGCTTCCCTTTGCTGAACATCTCACACTGTAAGAATGTCATGTCAACCTTTGGCAGCTTAATTGTTTTTTTTTACACTAGGATAGATTTTCTGGTATGTTTGTAAAAGACCTGTGATTTAACACTTCACAGTAGTTTTGTGTTTGTATATCTGTATTTATTTATTTTTATCTTTAAATACTGTCACCATATAAATATATTACATTTCAAGTAAGCAGGGCATATTAGTGGAATTTGAATGAAATCTTCAAATACAATTGTACCCTTTTGCAGGGATTTATAACATTAAAAACTTTACTTGCGATTGAAAAACAAGCAAAAGACAAACATATTTAATGTAGATCAATAAAGTAAAAAAAATGTCCATTATAAGGCTTTTTATTTATTTTTTTCCAAATGTAATTTTAAATACCTATTAAGACGTTTAATAATAGTCTTTTCTCTTCAGATTATATGACATCATACTTGAGTTTCTGGGATATCAGGGAACATAAAATCTAATGAACAACCCTAATTTCCTAACCCTAATTCTCCTTTCAGTATAGATAAATTGATTGTAACGAAGTTATAGTTTATGTGCTTGTCCAAACAGACATTGTGTCTGAAAGATTAGAGGTCTTTTTATGCGTCTGAAAGCTTTCAGTCAGATGAGATTGTATCGATCATAGCTGTATTTGTGTGTGTGTGTGTGTGTGTGTGTGTGTGTGTGTGTGTGTGTGTGTGTGTGTGTGTGTGTGTGTGTGTTGTTTATTAATCAAAATGCACTTGTGTATACTGTCTGTACTGTCCTATAACAGGTAATAGTAAACATTTTTCCCAACATTGTCTGATGGGTCAGAGCACCAAGGTTGACATTAGCTAACTTTGAGAACCCCAGTGTGCTGTACTGTGGATCTACATGACATTTCTAGAGGGTTAATGAAGTTGTTGTTAATAAAATTAAACAGAGTCAAAGATTTGATTAGTGAAAAATGCTTTCTGCTAAAGCCTCATAATTTTGATTTAAAACAATACACACATTCTGGTTTAGCATAACCACATACTGCTTCCTCATTACAGCTCTGTTTAAGACACTAACAATGAATGTATGATTCATGAATATCTAAGATAGTGGTGGCCAATTTAGTATGGAATCTATGAAAAGCTTATTTTATAAGCCTGATTTCCTTGTCAATTGGTACTATGAAATTACTGTTATATGTATTTGGCTAAGGTCCATCACTTAACACAAATGCAATAATTGGTCCACATTGCATGAACTATAATGTAATTTTACAACACTTCTTGTTTGTGTGATGCAATATTTGGTGTGCAATAGCAAAATCATGTTATTTTCCTTCCTTTGTACTTTAGCATTGTAAACATGTTAAAACCTGCTGACCAAATGTAGTTTGAAGCTGCTGAATCTCCTAGAAAGATTAAATAATGATTAATAACTGTAAAAAGTAACAAAATCCAAAAGGCTTTTGCTTAGGCAAAGTTAAATTAGGATTGGAAATTACTGTTAAATTCGTTTGGGTATAGAAAACCCATATCTCAAACATGGTGTGTGTGAAAAACTTGCTTATAAAAAAAGAAAAAAATTCCAAAAGAGGAATGATTAAGGATCATGCATAGCTCCAGTCTTTTTGCCACATGCTAGCTTTTCTTTTACATTGCAAGGTCATTTGGTAGTTTATGGTCTGTATCACTGTTTTTTGGTGATGCAATACTGTATAATGTGTTTGTGTGTGTGTGTGTGTGTGTGTGTGTGTGTGTGTGTGTGTGTGTGTGTGTGTGTGTGTGTGTGTGTGTGAACACATTGTTAGATATAATTCTATTAGTGTGTCTGAGCTAGTAATTTCTAGAGACTATCTATCTTGATATATCTAACCACTGTCACCTGAGCTTGAACTCTTGCTGTCTTGATGATTCATCTCTCAAATTCCAGTTGGCAAGACTCTGCCAAGAAACATAATGCAAAAGTATTCCAAAACATACTAGTGTTTCTCACAGATCTGTAATGCTTCTGCATGGTGATCATGGGACCAAAGGTTTGGGAGCTTGGGGGAGAGGGGATTTGGGTGGTAAAATCTGATTTAAAAGTTGCTGATATATTTGTAGTTGCATGTGGCTTCTTGGCAGTGAATAGAAACAGTCTTAAATAGCTGAAATATGCATTGCCACATATTATTTAAAAAATAGATTGATATTGATTTGAATGATTTTAGATAGGTAGTGTTTGAATACTTCACAAATAATCAGTGATGCAATTAACATGGATTATTATGTGTGATGCTGGTAAACATGTATTGCATGTTCAACAAATGGGAGATAGTGAAGATAAATATGCAATAGATGGATCCATTAGCAATGGATGTCTAAATGAACAATATCCAAGCATTAATAAGAAAAAGATTTATCTGACTTTTTTTCTCCCTATAGTTACTGGTACAGCATTTGGCACCATTGCTGTTAAATTAGTTTTGATACAGGTACTAGTTTTCATCAGATGATTTGTTAAAAAAGTCTATTTACAGTATATGAAATTATAATCATGAAAGGGAAACTATTTCTCATGGGGTGAAGAATCTTGACAGAGAAAAAATCTAAACAAGCATATTCATGATGGCTCAGGAGGTATCAACAGAAACCCAGGGCAAGGTTCTGGAATAAGTATTAATGAGAGTTTGTCTAAAAATAACCCAGAAACATTCTGCTAAATGGAAAAACCCCCCACAACTGTGACTCTACCCAAAGGAGGCTATCCACTTAAAGTCACTGAGCAGATAAAAAGGCAGAGAAGCAACCATGAGACTAACTGGAGGAGAGATCCATACTGTACCTCAGACAACTTGTTAACAGGGTGACAATAGTCAGGATTTGTACAAGAATGGCAAACCATCTAAAATCCCATTTGGAGGTTGCCAAAACACATGCGTGGCTATTTTTACTTATCATGTCTTAAATTAAATACAGAAAAAATTATAAAGATAAGCAATGAAATATGTGTAAAAGCTTTAAATGTGCAATATCCTTTAATCGAAATTTCTTACTTTTCACTTTTGGGGTAACTAAAAGTTTCATTTTCCTAGATTTTCCCATCTGCAACACATATTTTGCAAACTTACTTTATTATTCACTCTTATATTGAGGCATCCACCAAAATGTACTATACATATCTGTTTTATTTCTCTAGGTGGATAAAGTGTGTGGCCCGTCCGTGTCTGCGAACCAAAGTGCTCACCCCACCACTGCTAAGATGATTCCTGCAATAACACTTGCCCCAGAACCCTCAACCAACCAGTCAGACCCTGTCATGAAGCAGCTGGGAAGACTGTCTCACCTACGCAGGTTAGACAGCCATTATAAAGCCGTGTCTATTCTTACATTGTCCATATTAATGCATGTCTAAGAATAAAAAAAAAATGATAACTTTAAGCTATTGAGTCATTTTCATGCACACAACAGCATTGTCATTTTTTTATTTACTATATAACCTATAAATAAATCCTTTAAAAGTAGTTGGGGCAAATTCAACAAAACATTTATATCCCTTAAATAAATATCCCTTAAAAAATGCAATAATACCCCTTTAAATGAGATTTTAGCTGTTTTTGGGAGAAATTAAAAAATTTAAAAAATTTAAAAATATATAAAATATATATATATATATATAAATTCACATAATTAAAGGATCTAAAATGCAATCTCACCTCAGGCAACATCTGAATTTGAACTTGAATTTTTTTCTCATAATAGCAATATCTATGCCAGTCAGTGAATAAATGTCTCAAATTGCTGGCTCTCAGTCTTCATCAATATAAGTGACCTAGGAAGTGAACCACACCAATGTAAATATGGAAATTTACCAAGGCCCTTGATATTTTGCAAACACTAGACACACATACAGTGGCAGTCTCTGTTAGAGTGGCAGTGCTGCAGATCCATATTGCACCAAGCTGGCAGGCAGTGTGTTGTACTTGGCACTGGGGCTTGTTCGAAGCCTGAATAAAAGCATCACATCAGCAGGAGAGGGAAGAGGCACTTCCTGTTTGGATTCTTTTTTATCCCACAGCAGAAGCCAGTGAGAAAACAGTTTGACCAATGAGGCAAAAATAGATTTCACATACACTTTGCAGAAAAGTGCCCTATCTGAATAGTAGAATTAGGTCAAATATGACATGTCTACAGTATTTCATTGAGTATATTCATTTCATCTGTGATTTGGCAGAATTTAATCTAAGTATGTGTAGAGAGAAGTACAATAAAGTAGAACAAAGCAGTAAGAAGAACAAATAAACAAGTGAAACACACACAAAGAAACACAGCAAGAGGTACGGCAAAGCATTTGGAGAGCGTGGACTTTTAACCTTTTAAACTCTTAACCAGACTAAAACACCAAAACTGTAGCTACTTCCATTATCAGTTTATTTATTTAAATAATAAAACCTCAGTTACAATATGTTTACCTGGGCTTAATGAATGCTTTTTTTCCGAGATGAGAATATTCCAAAATAACAAACACATGCACCTGATGTTTTATATTGAAGTGAAAATAAATGACAGCATATATACAATTGAAAACAAGAGAGAATATAGCAGAACTATTATTATACATCATATACTCATGCTATATTATTATCATTATTATTATACAATGATAAATACAAGTGTGCTCATGTTTCTATATAACTTTATGTACCAATATTTGGATTCACAGTCATGACTGGTGAATGCCACATTTATGCCCCTTGTAATTTGCATTAAGCTCAATTCAGCCAGAAGTAATTTTAGGATTTCATTCATGGGGATGCATTGCAACAGCAGGGTGTCTCAGTTGAGGATTTATATTTGTGGTATGCTAAATCCTCTGAAGAAATGAGGCAAATAATCTCATAACTAATAAACAATGAGTATGTTTACTTACAAAAAACAATGTCAAAATACTAGCAACCGAAATGACGCCAATATAATATATGCCTTAAAGCATATTTATAATAAATAAAACTGCAACTCAGGATTCTGTGTGCTGTGTCAGTCAATCTGTGTAGTCATTTAGCAAATTAACTAACTAGTTAAAACTAACTATAAACAAAACAAAATGTATTATAAACAAAAATGCACAAAAAAACAGTTAAACTAATAAATGTGTATAACTAAATAGCTATATCTTTCTTTCTTTATTTTGCTTACAAAAAAGTATACCAACACATTTCCTTTTTGGTTTTTCTTTTGTTTTCTACTCTGTTTGTGGCACTTATTACATTAATGACGTTTGTTTTAATATACAAAACCGTAGAGGTGTAGCTATTTGGAAAAATATTGATTTGTTTCTTATTTTAATTGCACCTTGAACCTCATTTTACTCACTTGTGACTAAAGCACAATGGTCACAAATCAATGACCATTGATAACAAAAAGCAAAAAGATGAAAGTGAGAGAGAGATAGATAAAGAGAGAGAACTGGTGTTACTGTTTCCTCCAGATGTGTTCAGTTTGGTCAGCAAAATGGCAATATACTTGAATTTGCATGTGCATGTCTGACTCATGTTGTCCCACAGGATCATGATTTTTATTCCATTTTATTTGTATCCCCTTCTCTTTCTATAATTTTTTGTTTTCTCACAAATCACATTTTTCCTGCTTGCCTCATTCTCCCCCTGGACTGCTCCATAAACTTGTGTGGTGGTCTGATCAGCTTGTTCCCTCTGAAATCAACCAAACACAATAAAGACAGAAGTCTAAATCAGATTGCTCGGTAAGAACACACACTCACACACTGTCTCTCTCTCTTTTACAAACACACACACTGTCTCTCTCTCTTTTACAAACACACACACACACACACACACACACACACACACACACACACACACACACACACACACACACAATTAAATTTTACATGTATAATCTAATTTTTTTCTTTATATGGTGTGTTATATTGTACATGTATCCACTTAAAATTAATGGAAATATTTTTCCATTAGTGCTGCCTGTATTAAATCAGTTAGCACCCAATGATTCTAATATGCCATAACACATCCATCATTTAGCATGTGAGTCCCTCATTTTTCAGGACCCTCTAATAATTAGCGAATCCTCGTGTTTCATGTAAAGTCGGGTTTGTAAAGAAAATGTTTTTCTTTTACTTTTGGATTTATCTCTAATTGTCTTTCAGAATTCTGTCAGTGGAAATGCCTCACAAAGATACTAAGACAAATGTGTGTATATGCATGTATGTGTTAATACATGCACATACATGCACATACATGCATGTATGTGCATGTATGTGCATGTATTAACACATACATGCACATACACACATTTGTCTGTGCATGTATGTGTTAATACCCCTGTTTATTCTTGTGTAAGTTGTGCATTTGTTGTTTCTACATTAGATTCGATTTTAAATTTAACTCCAATGTCCAGTTCTGCTGCTGATACATTTTTGTACAATTAGATTTGCACAGTTGTAGCTTACATCAGCTTTTACAATTTTCTTTTTAGTTTTTTTTATTTATAGAGTTTTAAATGAATTAAATTATTAAATTCAATGATTTTCCCCTAAAAATTTGTGCTTTTAAGTTTTGGGCCCTCTTCATTGAAAAAATGTCATGTGGTCAAATAAACAACGATAAAATAACCAGTTATTTTAACTTTTGATTATAGTTTATGTATTAGTTAAAAAATTATAAATCTGATATTCAATCCTGCTGCTTTTCTGATGTTCTTCTGCCATTTTTTTCTTTCTCCCTCTCTCCCTCTCTCTCTCTCTCACTCATTGTATATGTGTGTGTGTGCATGTGTGTGGATGCCTTTGCTTTATGACTCTTTTTTAGGGAGTTCCTGAAATATATTGTACGCTACAAGGCGTTTTTTGCTGCAGTGCCGGAGATGCTGTGTGAAGGAGAGGTTGTGCGTGATGAACCCACCTGCTGGAGCGGAAACGACGTAGTGGAAAGGTGAGTCTCACCTGCTGGATTCTACTCAGCTCTCAATCACAAACGTCACAAAAGCAACTGTTATATCATTTGTCGGTTTTAATTTCATTTTATCCATGGAAACTAATAAAAAAAATAACACATGAGAGGAAATAAATGGTCAGACTAAAGGAAGAAGGTAAATGATAGAGACTGGAGGTATCAAAAAAATATACAGAATGACTTGAGAAACACAAGGAACGATTCAAGTAGAGAAAAAATGTGAGATAAAAAGAGAGGAGAATGTGTGTGTTTGTCTTGGCTACTCTTAGAAATATGCACTTGACTGTTGGATTACAGAAAGAACGAAGGAATGCAATGTGTATTATGAAAGAATCGTCTCTATCGCCCGGAGTAAACTGCTAATTGCTTTATAATGACTTTGTAGGCTTCACTGTTGTAGATGTTTAGTTTAAGTTTTGATACCTGGTTTTATTCCAAGCAACTATGAACCATGAGTGTAAAATACACTTAGAAGGAATATACCTATTTATAGCATTTAAAATAAATGACAAACTTTACATGACACCAATCAAATTGGAGTTATGTGAATGCATATTACATATGTATGTATGTATGTATGTATGTATGTAGGTATGTATGTATGTATGTATGTATGTATGTATGTATGTATGTATGTATTTTTGAAATACCGCATTTTTTTTTACATTTCTTTCCTCAAAACCTTGAATTTCACCTCAACTCAATGGTAAATTTTGGATTTTCAAGTAATGGTGCTGCAGTGAGATTATAGGACAATTCGTCATGCATTGCACTGGCGTTTTTCTTATATAACCACTGTCAAGTTATGCAAGAAAATATACAGAACAAAGACAATGAAAAAACCCCCAGATAACTAGATAAGGAAAAAAGGCACCATAACCATGAACCACACGCTCATAAAGGAAAGCATGAAACAAACAGAGTAGTGCAAGGTAAAGCTATATACAGTGGAACCTCGAAACTTGCGAGGGTTAGGGACCAGGACCGGTCGCGAGTTCCGAATTTTCGCGACCTTTTCATACGACCCTTCCAACCCAGTAAAAACCCAAAGAACACTATATGAAATCGAATTAAATGAGTAAATAACATTATTTTACTCCATAACACTTATTTATTAGACTATTTTAACAATACTTTATGTAAATTAACAGCAATTACAATGCTTAATTAAAAAAAATAAAGTACAGGTACAGTAAAATATGCAGTAGAGAAGTACAGAAAATACAGTACAATACAGTACTGTATATGTTATATTTTATAGTTTAAATGAATAATACATAATAAAAATAGTTTTAAAGCATTTTTTTGACAATTTTAATGAGATAAACCTTGATTAGAAATGTTAAAACTAGCGTTTTGAGCAGCTCGCGGTTGCTCACAAGCCGATCTGAATGAGAGTCGCCGGTTGGAATGAAAGTCGCGAGCAGGCGAGGTCGCAAACTCTGAGGCCGCAAGCTCCGAGGTTCCACTGTAGATGTGCTAATATATAGATCAAACACATTTATGAATTGACTAATGGAAAACAAGGTGCTGAGTCTCTCTCTCAGGATAAGCACACATTTCTTTTATAATAGGTAATATTATTAGCCATAGAAAAATATTGTCATTTAAATATTTTGAGAAATCCAAATATTAACTGTTTATGATCCATTGTTTAAATTATAATCTTAAAGCAAATCTTCCAAAATACCAACTTTTTAGTGATTTTGGAAAGTGTCTAGTGGGTCTAAAATTGATATTAGGCTACTGTATATGTAATTATTCAGCTCTGAACAGGCAATATACAGTGACCATTTTCTCTAGCTGAATTACAATGTTTGTTTTATTTGACATATAGCGCACTATTCAATTATATGTGATGTAAAGTAAATAGTGAACAGGAAGCTAAGTAATCCACTATTTCTGTATGATAATGTGTTAAAGCTATCTCCTAAAGGAATTTTAGCTATCTATTAACCAATACAATATCATATTTGTATAGATATTGTATTGGTTAATTAGTTAGTTATAAACTGTCAGGGATCCACCAGCCACACCTTCACTTATCACTCCAAGCCACTCTTCCACTTACTAATCAGCTACACCTCGCCCTCATCAGCTTCCATACTATATAACCCCTGTTCCTCCACCAGCTCATTGTCCGTTCTACAGCTTAGGCATAGAACACTGTCGGACTACCCAAGATACTCAGTATTGTGTTTTCATTGACTACGTGACTCTAGGGGGTTTTTGTTTTGCTTTTGCCTGATCACAGCTTTTACCTGGTTTAGTAAACCTGGGGTTTCCTTTTTTGTGCTTTGCCCTGTTCTTTTCTCATTAAAAAGCCTTGTGGATTTTGCTTCGGTTTCTGGCACGTTCTTTTGCCTGACAGAAGAACGGACCTCCACAAACCGAGGGGCACCAAACACGGAAGGAAGGAAACCGCGTTACCTCAGCATGGAGGACCAGCCCGCTGCTGCGTCCGGGTTAGCGGAGGACCAGCCCGTTGCCACGTCCGAGTTCGTGAGGGAGCTCACCGCCGCGCTTCGAGAGGCTTTCCGGCCGGAAGCCGCGCACCAAACTCCTCCACTATCCGGCAGCCCGATGGCTCTCCCAGCGTCTTTTTCCGGAAACGCGGCAGAATGTCATGGCTTCCTGCTCCAGGCGGCCATCTACATCGAGATGCGACCACAGTGTTTTCCTAGCGAACGAGCCAAGGTCGCGTTTCTGATTTCGCTGCTCACCGGAAGAGCGCTAGCGTGGGCAAGAGCGCTCTGGAGCGCAGCGAGCCCGGCCCTGACGTCATACGCCACTTTCACGAGTCATTTCACCGAGGTATTTAGCACCGCCCCCGGGGATACTTTAACCGCTGATCAGCTGCTCAACCTCCACCAGGGGACAGACAGCGTGTCCAGTTACAGCCTCCGCTTCCGCACTCTAGCGGCATCTGCTGGTTGGGATGAGAAGGCGCTGTTGGCTGTATATCGCAGAGGCCTAAATCAGGAGCTCCGGCTGGCGATGGCCACTTATGATGACTCTCTGGGGCTTGAGGCTTTCATTCAGAGATCCATCCGAGTCTCTCAACACCTGGCCGCCTGCAAATCCTCCGAGGTCGAACCAGCACAGGCTATGGCAGCGCAAACAACTCCAGAACCCAAACCCATGCAACTCGGGTCACAGCGGCTGTCTCGGCAAGAAAGGGAGCGCCGGTGGGTGGCTGGAGCTTGCCTCTACTGTGGAGAGAGAGGACATCGCGTGGCCCAATGTCCTGTGAGGCCTCCTTGTAGGACGGTGAGTACTGTCACGCTTTCTTCGGACATTACTCATCTGTCTATGCTCAGGGTCACCTTGGTAACCCCTGCTCTCTCTCTATCGGCTACTGCCCTAGTTGACTCAGGATCCGCGGGGAACTTCATCTCCCAGGCGTGTCTAGAACGCCTCCAGCTACGCCGGCAGAGGGGATCCCAGGAACTGGCCGTCCAGACCATCCAGGGACGACCATTAGGGAAGGGCAAGGTGAAGTACTGTGCTCCACTTATCGTCCTCCAAGTCGGAGTGCTACACCAAGAAGAGATTCGACTTCTCGTACTGGAGGATTCGACAGTGGACGTGATCCTGGGTCGTCCCTGGTTAGCCAAGCACTCCCCCACTTGTTCCTGGGACCCGTGCGACATCTTGGAGTGGAGCCCCGCCTGCCGGCAGAAGTGTTTACGTCCACTCCCGATTCCCCTCAAGACCGTCTTAACCCTGGCAGCTACTCAAGTGGAAGGAGCTCCCCAACCCGCTCAGGTGGAAATCCCGCATGAATATCAGGCCTTCTCTGACGTCTTTAGTGAGGAGGCCGCCACTCAGTTACCCCCACACCGGCCGTGGGACTGTGCCATTGATCTAAAGCCTGGGGCTAAGCTACCAAAGGGCCGGGTCTACCCCTTGTCAGCCTCAGAACACCAAGCAATGGAGGGCTACATCCAACAGGCCCTCCGACAGGGCTTCATCACTCAGTCTTCCTCCCCGGCGGCCTCTAGCTTCTTTTTCGTGGCAAAGAAGGACGGGGGATTGCGCCCTTGCATCGACTACAGGGGCCTTAATGCACAGATCGCCCCGCTTCCGTACCCGCTCCCCCTGGTCCCAGTGCCCTTGGAAGAACTACGTGAGGCTCGCGTCTTTACCAAGCTGGATCTCCGAAGCACGTACAACCTGGTGCGCATCCGCGAAGGGAACGAGTGGAAGACGGCGTTCATTACTCCCTCTGTTCACTATGAGTACCGGGTCATGCCGTATGGCCTTTCCATTGCGCCAGCAGTCTTTCAAAACTGTATGAACGAGGTTTTCCGTCCCTTCCTCCATCGGTTCGTATTTGTTTACATCGACGACATCCTGATCTACTCCAGGACGCTGCAAGAACACCACAAGCACGTCACCCAGGTCCTAACCCGGCTGCGAGAACACCGACTATATCTCAACCTTCCCAAGTGTGAATTCCATCGCTCGGAGATACAGTTCCTGGGTTACAACATCAACGCAGCAGGCATCAGGATGGATGAAAGGAAGGTGATGGCTGTAAGGGATTGGCCCGTTCCCACCTCAATCAAGGAACTCCAGAGGTTTCTTGGCTTCGCAAACTTCTACCACCGGTTCATTGGAGGTTTCAGCCTGGTTACCGCCTCACTTACGTCTCTCCTGCGAGGAAAAGCCAAGACTCTCTCCTGGACCCCAGAAGCACAAAAGGCCTTCGAGGAGCTACGCACGAGGTTCTGTGCCGCTCCGCTTCTCCGTCATCCTGACCCCCAGCTTCCGTTTGTTGTCGAGGTGGACGCGTCTTCCACGGGCGTAGGGGCCACCCTCTCCCAGCAGTCGGGGACTCCCCCTCGACTCCATCCCTGCGCCTACTTCTCAAAAAAGCTGTCTCCAGCGGAACAGAATTACGACATCGGTAACCGGGAACTCCTAGCCATCAAACTGGCCCTGGAGGAGTGGAGACACTGGCTGGAGGGGGCTGTCCATCCTTTCATAGTCATCACGGATCACAAGAACCTTCAGTACCTCCGTGAGGCCAAGCGCCTAAATCCCCGTCAGGCACGATGGGCTCTCTTTTTTACCCGGTTTAACTTCAGCATCACCTATCGGCCAGGATCAAAGAACGGCAAGGCCGATGCTCTCTCCAGGGTGTATGGACCTGAAGAACCCACCGAGCCCGGGCCTATCTTGCCTCCGACGATCATTCTAAACCCGATCATATGGGAGTTGGATGAGAACATCCGCAGGGCCACACGAGGAGAACCGACGCCCCCTGGTTGTCCCGAGGACCGGACCTTTGTTCCTCCAGTGTGTCGACAGGCCTTACTTAGAGCAGTTCACGAAGTCCCCGGTTCAGGGCACCCAGGCAGGAGGCAGACCCTGCGTCTGGTTCAGGGGCGATACTGGTGGCCAGGTATGAGCAACACAGTGGCCGAGTTCGTCCGAGGCTGCAACATCTGTGCCATCTCAAAAACTCCCCAACATCTACCAATAGGCAAACTAGTCCCCCTACCTACTCCACAAAGGCCATGGTCACATATCGGCATAGACTTTGTCACAGACCTGCCACGGTCGGAGGGTTTCACCTGCATTCTTGTGGTCGTCGATCGGTTCTCCAAGGCCTGCCACTTTGTCCCTCTCCGAGGCCTCCCCACAGCTCTGGAAACCGCGGAGACGCTCTTCCATCACGTCTTCCGCAACTTCGGCCTCCCGGAGGAGATAGTGTCTGACCGGGGCTCTCAGTTCACCTCACATGTATGGAGGGCGTTTTTCCTACTACTGGGAGTCACCGTTAACCTGTCGTCCGGTTACCACCCCTAGTCGAACGGCCAGACCGAGCGAAAGATCCAAGAGCTGGGGAGGTACCTGAGGACATATTGCCATCAGGACCAGGAGGAGTGGAGCCGGTTCCTGCCCTGGGCGGAGTACGCACAGAACTCGTTGCGCCAAGACACCACAGGTCTCAAGCCTTTTCAATGCGTGTTGGGTTTTCAACCCCCACTGTTTCCCTGGTCCGATGAGCCCTCCAATGTGCCCGCGGTGGACCACTGGTTCCGGGAAAGCGTCCGGACATGGGAGGCTGCACACACTCAGCTGCGCAGGGCAGTGAGGGAAACCCGGCGACATGCGGATGCACGAAGGTCGGAAGCCCCCGCTTACAGGCCCGGAGACTGGGTCTGGCTATCCACCAGAGATCTCCGACTGCGGCTCCCCTGCCGGAAGTTGAGCCCCCGGTACATCGGGCCGTTCAGGATCGAAAGGCAGGTCAACGAGGCGGCATACCGTCTGGAACTCCCGCCGCAGTACCGGATACACCCCACCTTCCACGTGTCACTTCTCAAGCCACACCATCCACCGACTGCCCAACGCCCCAGCGAGGTCAGGCCCCCTCCGCCCGAAGTATTGGAACAACCCTTGGTCTATACGGTACGGGAGGTGCTGGACTCTCGTCGTCAGGCCAGGGTACTGGAATACCTCGTGGACTGGGAGGGCTACGGCCCTGAGGAACGATCATGGGTGGCGAGGCAGGACATATTGGATCCAGCGCTCCTGGAGGAGTTCCACGCCGCTCATCCGCTTCGGCCAGCGCCCCGGGGTCGGGGTCGACCCAGGCGCAGGGTTAGGGCGTCGGGAGCCGCCCCTGGGGGAGGGGGTACTGTCAGGGATCCACCAGCCACACCTTCACTTATCACTCCAAGCCACTCTCCCACTTACTAATCAGCTACACCTGGCCCTCATCAGCTCCCATACTATATAACCCCTGTTCCTCCACCAGCTCATTGTCCGTTCTACAGCTTAGGCATAGAACACTGTCGGACTACCCAAGATACTCAGTATTGTGTTTTCATTGACTACGTGACTCTAGGGGGTTTTTGTTTTGCTTTTGCCTGATCACAGCTCTTACCTGGTTTAGTAAACCTGGGGTTTCCTTTTTTGTGCTTTGCCCTGTTCTTTTCTCATTAAAAAGCCTTGTGGATTTTACTTCGGTTTCTGGCACGTTCTTTTGCCTGACATAAACAGAGTTGTTAGAAAACAATTGTTATAAAGCTTGGTTTGTCTGTTGTCATAGTGATTGTGCTTATACAAGCACAATTCTTATACTTTATGATTTAATGTCTTGTTCGAATGTTAAGGAGACCACATTATTACTTTATATAATGCTCATAAGAGCTGAGAAATACTAATTTAATGCTTTCAAGTGGAATCCTCCTTGAGCCAATGCTGTTAGGTCACAAATACTTGTCTGCTTCTTAAACGTCTAGCTTCGCTTCTTAAAAATAACTCGCCTATCATGAAAACATTTTTCCTATCTTTCTTTTTTTAGCTTCTTGTTATGCCATATATTCTTCATTTATTCGTTTCTGCGCCAAAATAATGCCATTTTGAAGTCTATTTCCATGGCAGCACCCACAATCTTAGCAAACAACAGAGGCATCAGTGGTACCAAACAGACAGAGAGAGAGAGAGAGAGAGAGAGAGGTAATGCTGAACATGTACAAATGATGTCATGTAAGCATTCCACTAGCCCATGTTTATAATTTTTCCTGCACACAGACACTTTGGAGACAGATTAGGGAGACTGGAATCCGATGTGATAATAATTCCATTGGATTTCGTAAGGATTATACTGTTAGAAAAGCTATGTAGCTCAGCCCAACCCCTCACCAAAACCTCTTAACCTATTGTACAGTTCAAACATTGGTTTGTGATTATTCTTTCCTATTTTGCACAGTGAAGAATTTTTATGCAGCAATTTATGATCATTTAACATCAAATTATTATTTTTTTCCTGTTAGATTAGATTGTACAATTATTAGTGGGAAATGGGAAATGCAGACACGTTCAGCTGAACTAAGCTAAACCTCTGTTGACAGAATGCTTATTTTTGGGTAATATTATTAGTTACAATTTTGAAGATTCCAGACACGAACAATGTCTCTGTACAATGTTACTCTCATAGCAGTCATTCAGAGTGGTTCGTGTTTTGCCTTAGAGCAAAAACATTTAACTGATAACCCTGTGTAAGCCTTATCATCAATGCAAACTACACATATATCTCGTACCTATCTCTCTCTCTATGAATGTGTTATAATTGTGTTTGTATATATAGACAGGTTCTGGATCATGTAACACTCTGCAACTTGCCTTTTGTTGAGATTAAACTATTCTATGTAGTCTGATGTTGGTTTTTAACGTATGCATGCACCTATACACACACCCAGAGAATCAGCAACTGTGGCCCAGGATATATTTAAATTTTTATACATTCATACAGTACCTACAGTATTTGTTTAGCTGCTAAAAGTACAAGCATGTATTTGTGTAAACACTAGGGCATTCCTTTCTCTGTGTGTTTGTGAGTATGTTAGAGTTAATATATGCAAGGTCAAACAAATGCATAGATAGAATAAGGGATTGTGGGTCAAATATTGGGATCTGCAGAAACACAAATATCCTGTAAAGAGCTTATGAGACTACCTTCTCCCTGTCTCTGTGTTTTTTTCAATATCAGATGTGCGAATGGTAAGCAAATGGACTGATGTAAGCAGATAAAAATGTTCAGCATCCTGTGTGACAAACACTTAAACAACACCCACACAAACATGTGTGTCACATGAAAGCTGGCAGAAACAAGATGTTGATGCAGATTACTTTCAGTGAGGGTCATGACTGTCATAAGGGACAGAAGCTGTCAAAAATAACACAAAAGCAGTGAACAATATTTGGAAAACAGTAAAACAAACAACTAGGTTTTATCTTTCTGTAGTTAGGTTGTGATGCATCTTGATCTAGAAACTGTGAGATACTTTCTAAATTGGTGTTCATTTAACAACGTTAGACATGTATTCAAGGCCTGTAATCTGGTCAAACATCTTTATCTTTTATCTTTAACTATTTAGTTAGGTGTAAATTATAGAAGTGAGATGCGTATATTGCAAGTTCGCTCTATCCCGGAAGCGGAACCTGCAACCTGCTGATGGTACAGAGGCCTTAACTTCTTAGGAGGAAAAAATGGGTGGGTGGTAACCATAAGCGGCCTGGAAAGGGGAGAGGCCGGTGGATGAGGACGGCAGAGTATTGTGGGCGTATTCAGCCCATATCAATTGTGAAGCCTACAAGGCGTTGTCATCGGTGCAAAGGATGCAAAGGGCCGTCTCCAGGTCTTGGTTTTGCCAGTTAGTCTGCGGGTAAAACCCGAAAGATAAGAAAGATAATCTGACTAAGACACCCAAAAAGTGCAGTAAACTGTGGGCCCCGATCCAAGACTATATTACTTGGAAAACCATGGAGTCGAAAAACATGGTGTAGCAGGAGCTGGGCAGTCTGCTTGGTCGAGGGCAATTTTGGAAGAGGTATAAAGTGGCTATCTTGGAAAACCGATCTAATACTGAAAGAATGGTGGTATGGCCAGCTGTAGACCGGTAACAAAATCTAAGGCTATATGGGACCATGGTTGATGAGGAATGGGAAGTGGACAGAGGAGACCCGCCGGGGAGATTCTGTGGCTCTTGTGCTGGGCGCAAATAGGACAGGAGGCCAGAAGCTGGCGAACATCTTCCTTAATAGTGGGCCATCAAAAACGTTGCTGCAGGAGGGCTAAGGTGTGCGGGGTACCTAAGTGGCAGAAAAGTTGAGAGCTGTGGCACCACTGGAGGACCTGAGAACGGAGCTGGTCCGAAACATAGAGTCTACCCCCCAGACAGCCATCTGGGGTGGGCTGTCTCGAAGTAGCTTTGTGCGCCTTGCCTTCAATGTCCACTGAGGAAGGAAAGATGTGGCTTGGGTCTTCCCCTCCCTCCTCGTCGTGGGAACCCAGTCGGGACAGGGCATCCGGTTTTCTGTTCTTGGAGTTTGGCTGGTAGGACAGGGTAAAGCAAAAACATAAAAAAAAAAAAAACCCCACTTGGACCAGTCAGGTGGTAGAGGCGACCCCGGCAATAGGTCAATAGACATCATATGGATGGTGGGGAGGTAGTGATAATTCCCAGGCTTTACAGACGATGGTGCCCAGATCATGGTACTCCACAGGAACAGAACTAAGATCTGAGGGAGATTCCATCCCAGAATGAGTTGGGATCGGAGGGATTGAGGTGAGACAGCTGGCTTGACACAAGATTCCCCATTCCAACACTTGGCCACTGGTCCAGTCCAAGTGAGGGTAATGTCTCCTATGCAACTACGGGAAACCGAACATGGCAGGTGCTCGTGGTGATGGGATGGGGAGAAATAATAACCATTCACAATGTTGTTCAGCGGTGGAGACGAGGAGGGGCTTGGTGCGGTGGGTGACCCAATGGAGAACGTGGCCGTTAAAGGCATAGAGCAGGAGTGGTGCAGGGAGTGGTTTGGACTTAATGCCCAGTTGGCGATCCAAAAATTAAGCCAGAGAGTCAACAAACAACGCTAATGTATGGCTGTGGCCCTTGACAACGATCCGAACCTTGAGCAACGTTTTGGAGGGGGCTGGGAGTCCTTTGCCCGGCACTGGCCCCATATTCAATGGCTATATTCTCTTTTCGCCGGTTGATTCGGGTGATGCTAGAAACATATACAAAACACATCCCCTCAACTAATTTTACCTACGTAAGAACATGTACTGTATGTACAACCAGAAATTAAAAAAATGTAATTGGCTCAGTAGAAAGGTCCTAAGATTGTAAAAAAATTTTTTTAATTTCGCACAGCTAATTTGCTTATATGATGTCAGATTGTTGAATCTGATTAAAAATTGTGTTAAAAGCTACTTTGCCGAAAATACTTAAATATATGGGTGCTACTGAGCTCTTCCACTGCTGTGTTATCTCATGACTGTACTCTAAACCAACGCTTTGGGGAAGTGGTAGCTCAGTGGTTAAGGCTTTGAGTTTGGATGGTCAAGGGTTCAAGCCCAAGTATCACCAAGAGTATGCCACTCTTAGCCCTCTATTCTTCAGGGTCACTGAATCATGGCTGACCTTGCACTCTGACCAGTTTTGTAACATTGCTGGAATATGCAAAGAAATAATTTTACTGTTTGGTACAGTACATGTGACAAGTATAATACACCTTTAGTACCAAAACTTTTAGTATGAAAGTATGTAATATAGAACAAGTATTTTCTCCTCATTAAAGAATGTTACGAGTATTAAGAGAATACAGTAAACTACAAGCATATCAGTGTGTCTGTAACAGATACAGATACTAAGTCTGTAAAAACTCTTAATAAGAACTTGTCTTTTTTGCTGCAGATACCTGATAAAGCCACAGTGCTTATGAATAGCTGAGTTGTTGTCATGTATTGTCATTGTGTGGCTTTTTTCTGAAGGGAAACTTACCTTAGCCAACCAGCTGTGTTTCTTAAGTTGCTTTTTCACTCTATACATCCTTATTAGCTTTATTTTATTTTTGCTATTAGCTTGTTAGCCCCCCGCTTACCGAATTCTAAAAGAAAAATATGTATGTACAAATGTTTATACTGCTGGTGTATTAAACAGTTAATTGTCCTTTACTAATAATCAATTCTTCAAAGTTCAGTTTATAATAATGTCAAAAACCCAGCTGTGCACACTTGGCCTTGTATAATGTCCAAGATTAGTGGGCTTTCAGCATTATCTAGACAAGCTCATCTAGACAAATTAGAGGCGAAGCAGAATTAGAGGAGGCAGATGTAAAATGAACAGTCATCAGAAATGAATTCCCTTTCCACATTCCTCTTTCTCTTACATTTAAGTACACATTTTTGCCAGGTGTATTTTATTTGTGTACAATATGAACATAACTTTAATGTGCTCACTGAGGATTATCAACTTTAATTCACTTGCTTTGTTCCAAGTTGCACAACAAATAAATAAATTACCAATTCAGCAACAAAAGAATGAAAAACTCCATCTGCCCCGAATCCTTTATCCCCTCATAATGTAATATTCAATTCCTCCACTCTCTCATTACCATTTACCATCAAACTCCTCTCCTGATTGGCTTTGACTTTTGACAGTCACTGACTTATTCTGAATACTTTCAAGTATGAAGTTGGTGCACAATTATTTTATTTTATCTGTAGTATATGTAATGGGGTAAGACATACTGATAATTTTCCTATCAAGCTCTGAGATCCTTGATACAGGAATAGACAGGCTCAGGCACATTATGGCATAAATCACTTTCCCCCCAGACACAGGCATCATATTTACATAAACATTAAGTAAATTCCACACATGGCATTGTAGACGTCAAGGTAGTATACCATACCCACTAAAATGTCATATTTAATTAATATATTATTTATTTACATATGCATTCTTATTTTATATTATTTTATTCTCTCTCTCTCTCTCTCTCTCTCTCTCTCTCTCTCTCTCTCTCTCTCTATTATGTTCAGCTATTGAACTTTCAAACTGTATATATGAATATAATGTATATATGAATGTGACAAACCTTTTCTCTCATAATTAAAGTAATACTGCATCATCCATAATGTAACACACAGAGATGATTAAATCTGTCACTGAAATGTTCTCGCTGTTCATTTGCATGATTAACTGGCTAATAGTACATCAATTCTGTGTTAATGATGCTAAGTATGTAGTGTTGTAGACTGGTATGGGAACATGTGAATAATATTCCCCTATTCAGTTCATTCATGTAGAGTGCACATTCTCAGGCTGGGCGTAGGGATTCTCTCCTACTGTTTCCCACACCCCACTCACAGGAGGGCCTTTGTTCCTGGTTCAGGCAGGGCTTCAACTCTGCAGTCCACAATGAGGCTATTTTCACACCAGCAGCACCAATACATCTCAGCACAGCCAAGCCAATCTCATGCCTCCGTTATAGGAACACATATGAGTGAATGTTTTCTTAATTTCATAATTATGCATTTGTAAGTGAAGATATTACTACTAACCTCAACCCTCACACTCACTTTACGCATCTAAAACTACAGTTCTACAGCATGGTGGCCTATGGAAAAGGTCCTAAGGATATCCTTTTTTTGAATCAATTTCTTACTCACTTTGTTATCTATACAGATTTTGTTCAAACATTGTAGGAATTGCCTATAGGCTCAATTTTTATCTTTTTTTTTTTTTTTTTTTTACATTTTTACACACTGTTACATACTTATTCATCTTCACCAACTGCTTAATCCTGGTATAGGTTCAATTGGATCTGGAGCCTATCTCGGGAACATGGTGTGACACTGGCATACATGGATTGGATGGCCAGAACATCAGATATACAAACATTCACCTCATTCGTCAGTATTTTTTGTTTTATGTTAACTGTCATTCCCACATGCCTAAGTTTAAAACCTTTCTGCATTATCTATTCACACTGGTCAATGTGCAATCTATATCTATAATTAAACATAAAACAAACTATAAAACAACTAATATTCTATTCTTATTAGTTTACTGATAGAAAACCTCAGAATATTTTTTTTAGTATTTGAGATTACAGGTAATTCCCTGAGATATATATAAATATATATATTTCTTTTTTCTTTTTCTTTTTCTTTTTTTTTTTTTTTTTTTTTAATCAGAGGTGACCGTCGTATCTCCAAAATATCGTAAGTCGAGTGGCCGTAGGTCGGGGTCTGACTGTATTGAGGAATCATGTTTCTCTGTCTGTACTGAGTACAAGAGACAGTCACTGTATTCCCATGATCTGCATCATCTTCTTCCGGCTATGGTTTTGACCTAAACAACACACAAATGCCCTTGGTTCTCTCAAGTATTGCTCTAACACACCCATGCTAACATATTTTTATACAGAAAGCAAAACTTGTTCCAAAACGAAAATACACTGGTGCAAATCCTGTCCAGAAAGCATATTGTTTGTGTGGGTGAGTGTGTTTTCTAGAACTAGATTCCCTTTGTAACAACATGATGCTCCACATGAATTATAGCCACAGGCAGAGAAAGAGGAATGTAGTAATGGGGTGTGTAAGTTTGTGTACTTTTGGATGGAAAGGTTACATGGTTCATGGACTGGGAGCAATTCTTAATGCCTCGTATCAGAAAGATCAGACAGCTTCACCAACCAAAATAGTAAGCTTTTTATATGGGTGTGAAGACTCAGCAAGAATAAAGGAGGGTTACGTCAATAAGGAAGAAGGAAAAAGAAAAGCAGAAGACAACAGGTAAAAACTGTTGTTTTAAAAAATCTTTTTTATTTTTCAAATGTAACTTAATCTGCCACGAAGATAAATAGGTTCTTTCCAATTTGATAAAATAATGGTGTCAAAATCAATCCATCACTCTTTTATTTTATATTTTTTAATTAATGTGGTTTGCTTATGGTTCAGGCCTTGGCCTGTTCATAATGCTCCAAGGAAAACTGTTACCACAAAATTGAAGGCATACAAATGTATAAGATGTTATTGGATGCAGTAGCATTAACATTTTCTCTTTACTTAATCTAGAAGACCCAACATCACTATGTTCTAGCATCACTATGCCCCTGTGCACAAAGAAAGCTCTAAGATTCTTTACATTGGTTCACGTGGAAGATTTTGAGTAGCCTTTTATAGAGCTCCAAACATTTCTGTTGAACCCCATTGGGATGAATTGGAACGCTGACTGCACTCCATCTTTTTTTCCCTACACCTGACTTTACTAAAACTTTACAATCTAGTGGAGCATCTTTCTAGAAGACTGGTGGTTACAATGACAGCAAATGAGAACTAAATGTGGAATTGGATGAAAGGAAAGCACAAACATTTGTCTATATAGAGTAGCTTAGTTTTCTAATTCTTTAAAATATGCATGCAACTTAACTGTTTATTCTGGCAGCATGCATTAATTTACAGGCCAGTGTAGTGGACACATGTTTTGTTACTGCTTTTTTTTTTTTTTTTTTTTTATCACATAAAAGTTAATTTTAATTAATTTGCCTGTTGAACAAAATTGTTAAAATATTTTTTATTATTATTAATATTATTAGTGATGCTGAATAATGAAAACATATTAAAGGGCTAATGCCACAATAGAAATAATAAGAACAATTATCTACACTCACTAAATAGCATATACAGTCATAATTTTCTAAAATAAGTATATTCTATGTGCTTGAAACTATGTATGGTAGTAGGAGAGCTGCATGATAGAAGCTGTAAGCTGCCTAAAGCAAGAACATGGGTCAAAAAATCCAAGGCAGATCCAGTCTGCACACTGAATGAAAAACAGACCACAAAGGCCTATTGCAATTTATTTATTTATTTATTATTTTAGAGTTGCATATTTTGTATAGTATTTTCTGAAACTGCGCTCATTAACTCTAGAAGGCTCAGCTGGTTTCAAACTTTAATTGTGTCTGTAGATAGGAATATTTGTTTGTTAGTTGAGTAGTGAATAAAGCTAGGTCTGCTCAATGTTCTGTTTTAAACTCAATGTACTTTAAAATTTTTTGAACAATACAGTTGACAGGGAAAGTCTAAACAACATAGATAAGCCTTTTGATAGACCGCTGAGGTCTGTTTTTAATTGTGTCTGCACAGCAAGTGCTTGTAATTATAATTCTTTTGTAATGCAGTGAATTGGGTTCATGCTGTGCTCCCTCCAAACACCAAACATGGTAACTTTTTCGTTGATATTTCAAAAAAGGCTGATACTGCTAGGACCTTGAGAAAGGCCCTTAATGCTCAACTTCTTAATTTTATAAATAAGATCATTATAATTTATCTGGATAAAGGGCAATTATAATGATCTTATTTATAAAATTAAGAAGTTGAGCATTAAGGGACTTTCTCAAGGTCCTAGCAGTATAAGTTAATATGCTTGTACTTGCTTCTGAATGTACTTAGGTATGAAAAGTAAATGCACTGATCAATAGGAGCTGTATTTTAATAGCCTATGCAATTTTAAGATTCCTCTGAGGATCATAAGTTTTTAAGGAGAGCGTTTTATATTGTTACAGGCACAAAGTGAGAATACCCTAACTGAAAGATAGCTGTCATCATCAGGATTTAAACGTTCTAGTCGTTCAGCTTCACCGCTCACAGGCCAATTCCTTTTTCCCAACTACTAGTGGTACTCTTGTGTTGGCTCAATTTAACATTAAAATAACCCACTTTTATGGTGAATAAATATGTTCTGAAATGCAAATACAGACTCATATATTTTTAATTAAAAGCTGAAGCTTGCAAAACTTCCCAATCCCTTAGCTAGCTACTGCAGATACAAATTGATACAACAATGATGATCAAGGTGGTAAAAAGAAACAGGAATTTTGCTTATATCATTTCCATTGTTTATTTAAAATAGTGTCCAGTCTTTATTAAATTGTTGCTCATTAGGTTTGCTTGCTTAACATAATGTACTGTATGGCAAGGGCATATACATTATATTTCCACTGAGTATTGGCATCAGATTGACATTAGAAGCGGCATCAATTTGCTCAGTTTCTTGACTCACTACTTAATGCCTTGTTTTTTTTTAGTCCTCCAACTACCTTGTATTCTTCTTGCTGATCTATCTTCTGCAAGGAACAGATGTGATGCATTATATCATTTAAAACAGAGCCATGTTGTATCGCAGATTCATCCAAATAACAATTTGCAGTTACGTATGGGACTCCAACTGGAAAAGATGCTGAGAGGAGAGAGAAATATACACAAACTGAGGTACAGTGACTTGTAAAAGTATGAGACAATAGTTCTAAGATGAAATAAATAAACCGAAGAGAGAGAAAAAAGAGATGAGGCCAGGATGGATGGGTTGGATTGGTTTTCTCGCGCACTCCCTCTGGGAAGATCAGAGAGACAGGAACTGGCAGTGAGCAGGGAGTCTCTGTGTGATCAAGCATTTTAGGCCCAGTTCCAGTATGTAGGCTTGCTCTGAAGATGACTTTTATACTCACATCAGTTGCATTTTAAGTACTGATTTGTCAACAATGTTCCTTTAACACTGCCTGACCTACAGATACTGCATTGCCATGTTCTGAAGTTACATATAAAGTACATTTTAAATCATATTACACTTAATAGTAAAGACTCAAATTACACTTTTAGGGAAAAAAGCATTGGCCTAGTTTTTTGCTGTATTATATCTCCTGTTTTTGATAGTCTGTAAATTTATCGTACCCTTTTAGACATGAATATCAGATTACTTTAAATGCTAATCATTTTCATTTCCTGTTGCTCATTCAAATTCAACTTACAGTATGTCATATTTTAAAAGGTCAGCACTAATGGTGTGAAAGGCAGATGAGATATACACATGTTCTTTTAGCTGACAACCCAACATGTAGCTTTTGCCAAGAAGTAAAAAACACTTACATACATATAACTTTGATGAGCAGGACGAAAATGTGAACTTTGGTTTAAATGCAAAAGAGAGAGGTTTTGGAGAACCAGGCTATGATTGATAACGTAGAATGCTAGATTAACTTTGTTCTGCCTAGACTGTGCTGATAAACCAAGAGTTTGATTTGCTTGCAATCCTGTACTTTTTTGTAATGTGGCTTTAAAATTAAATTGTATACGTCGTGGCAATGTCATATTTAACGTTTTACTTTTTAGCAGTATTGCAGTATAGCTGAAAATTTAGATTTGGATAAACAGCCGTCTTTAATACATATGTTATTGATAAGGAAAATAAATAATTTATAGTACATGTATACTGTACTGACAGAGTGACAAAAAAGTTGGAGACAAATAGCATAGAATCAACTATATTTGAAATTTTAAGCAAATAAAAGATGCGTTGTCATAGGGTGATTTGAAATGTGGTATTGCTTGCTGGAGATTTAAACACCATTCTTAATCCAACATGACACCCATGCTGTGAATTAGATGCTTGCCTGAACTTGAAAGTGTGAGTCATCCTGCTGTTTTCACATATCCTTTCTCAGTTACTGCCATAAGCTCTTCCACAGAACCTCACCCTAATGTACTGTGAAATTTATTAGCATTCAGCTGCAATAAAATAACAATTTAGCAACTAGAAATATATTTTGTGTAGTGAAATTTATATTGTATTTTCTATTATAAGATTGCATTTAAATCTAAATATTTTTCAACCCATTTTTTGCCATTTAGACTATTTCATGCTTGTTCTGGTGGCTGATCTTTTTACTTAAAAAAAAAGCACAATCATCTGCTAATTTAATAATAAAAAACATACACTTAAAACAAAGAACAGTGTTCAGAAATAGATTTAATTATCTTATATGTGGTTTATTGTAATTAATAATGATTTAAAAAAATCATAATAAATCTGAATCTTTATTCAATATGATTTCACTTGCTAAGATGACTTGCAGTGTAAAATCTCTGTGTCCAGTTGGTGTCTATGTTGGAGCTGGGATCATTTGCCACCATAAGACAGAGTATTTAATGTTAAGACATGACTGTCTGGTAATGCCACACATTTTGCGGTACATGGTTTAGAAATTTCAGGACACACAAACACATACACAGGGATCTCATGACTTGGCAACTTGCAGCGTATATAGAGAATTTCACACCTTGTCTTATAGTTATCTGGCTCTCTCCGTCTCTCTATCCAAGATTCATGCTAGGGGTTTTTTGTGCTGACTAGTCAGCATTTTAATAGCAGTCTGATCTGGTGTAACTGGCATTCAGCTCTAGATTTAGATGAACTGTTCTTGTTCTTGATGCATTTTGTCCTGGCTGGTGAGTGTCAGAGCTAAAATTGAAGAAGAGACTGTGCGTGAGGTTGTGATATTAATGTAATGCTGTAAGTCATCACAAGAGCCAAAGATAATGATGTTCAGCTGAGTTCAGATGAGCTCCCATGTCTTTCCCCACTGCTTTGAGAATCTCCTAGACTAATCATCTTCACTTTCCATGATCTCAGCGACTTGAGTTTCTAAGCTAGAGTCTATAGCATGAGGTATTATCTTAAATATGAATGGAATCAGCCCAGTGTGTTACTGATCTTGACTACGTGTCTTCTTAGGTTAATGGTTGAATATCTGTAATCTCAACACTCTAAAATTGTTGCCACAGGTGTTATTTGTTATAAGATTTGGCAACAGCCATAAATTTGGGTTTATGCATAGAATAAGTAAACATAATTAATATAAAAAATAAAAAATACAGTATACCATTTGTAGGACACTTCAGTGATATTATGCATACAAATTATATAAAATATATGATTACATATGCAAAATAATTGCTGTTAATTGACTTCTAACAAATATAAATATTTAGTCTAATAAATACAAATTTATCAGAATGTGCCAAGAAAAAGCAATATGCACATTCATTTCAAAGTTTCATTTCAAAGTACTTTTTTTATTCATTTTTTTTAAATCTGCTCTTCATTATTTGGTACCTTACCAGAAGGCTTATTGTTGCCCATATGTGCCAGGAACTTCTTTCATGTATCCCCACTCATCCTGTGAGCAATTACATCATAATTTTCCCACACTTGCTTGACACTACAATACTCAGTCACGCATAATGAACTAAAGATTTTACTGAAACTTCAATTTTGTCCTGAACATAGTACATGCTGAGACATGAGAACCTAAAGAAACTGAGAAACATGACTCTGCGACTACAAAATAAAATAAAAAAACATTTATTTTAAAATGGGTTAGGATTGTTTTATTGGGCAGCTGTGCTCATTTTTTATTAGGATTATTTAGAAAATCGTTTCCTTATCACAGCTTATTAGCAAACCAAAAATTCTCATGATTAGAAATGAAATACTTCAAGGGTCATCTTATTGTTTACGCATTTTTGGAGAAATACGCATGTTGTATCCAGTTAATACCTGACCCTGACCCTAGATTTTAACAATATATACCCAGCTTGGCCTCTATAAATGAAAGGAGGTATTGAGGCAATGCATGTTTGCCAGTTTTTGAGAGAATAAAACAACAAAGTCGAGGGGCCTGATTGTATGAATGTCCAGCCATTGTGTAAAAAGACAGTTACATAATTGTGGTGGTGAATTTAACCAAGTTAAAGGTATTAATCTAAGGACTGACACTGGGATTTAGAATGTTGGAGACCATTACCTGTTTGTCAGAAATGCAGCAGTCTTATTTATTTTATTTTTTTGTATTAATGGATTTAAGATTTTTTTTTGTGATAAAGATGCACTATTGCCAAATCACACAATCAGGGTCCCTGTGTTTTTTGTGTTTTTCATCTGTTCTTTAGTTTTCACCTCCCAAAAAAATCATTACATTTATTTGTGACTCTAAACTGCTCACTAGGTGTTACTAAGTGTCTAAATCTATAATCTATTCTTTTGAACTGGCATCTGATCTGGGATATCATTCCATATCATGTCCAGTGTTCCTTCGATTGACCCCGGATCTACTTTAACTCTGACAGGATAATGCAATTGCCGAAGATGCAGCTGGTTTACTACATTACAGTACTCTTTTTGCAATTTTTTGAAATAAAAATAATATTAAAATGTGTGTAAAAATTTTACTTTAGAGCAAAATTCATCTGGCTGCATAACACATACATAAGCCGTTTATTTGACAACTGATGAAAACCTACAGGACGATTATAAAGACTTATTTTAATTGGCATCAGCTGTGGTAATGTAATTTAAGTTTGGGAAGTCTCATAAAACTTTTTGTCAATGAAAGCATCACTTTACATGGGTGCTATTCTGCCTATTTTTATATATTGTAATTAATTTCAAAATGGAATTGACTTATTCAGTTGGCAAAAAAAATGTGTTTATTTCAAGCATTTACAAGTAATTTGTAAAAAATAGTAAATATGTCCAAAAATAGCCTTTAAATGATTCCATTATTCAACATTTTCTTTTGTAATGCGTTATTTAAAACAGGTGAAAACTTGCTGAAAATAGCTTTTATACTTTAGATTTATGTAAGTTATCATGAAAGGTTTATGATGGTGTCATATATCACTTTGAACACCTATTGCCTTAGGTGCTGGAACACTGGAATAGTAAGCAATGGGCACCCAGTTGTTAAGTTGATTTATATGCCATCTACTATAGCCAAAACTACCTCTGAATAAAGTGTTACTAACGTATATGATATATAACCTTCACTGAAAAGGGGCATTCACTTGCCTATGCAAAATAAGCTCACCAAATTGAACCACATTTCCGGAAACTGTTTAATAGGACTTCCTAAGGTCCCACTGTAGACTTCGTTGAATTATTGTGTTTTCAACAGGTACTGACGTAAATTGTCTGAACGGATTGCCAAAAACATTAATGAAGAGACTGCACATAATGATTATTTCAATATTTTGTCATGTAATGTATAGAATTTTTGTTAGCCAGCACCTACTCCTTATTATATATTTACATAAAAGCAGATGGATGGAAAACCCCACTTGTGGCATGTTGTGTGTATTATTCACGGTGCGATGCTGCCATCACAGGACTGAATTACTCTCCATGCTATTTGTAGCTGTGCATTCATTACTTACAGCTGGCCTTTAGTAGTGTCGTGCCAAATTTCACCCCTGGTAAGTGTGTCACCTGTTAGTTAAGTGACCCGCCGAGGCCATATGTTGTCTGATGTTCTCTATTGTATGAGGCCACAAAATTGTTTCACAGCTCAAAGTTAGACCCAAACATCTGACACCAATAATGGAATAAAATGGGAATCAGAAGGATATGTATTTTTGCTAGAATGAGTCGTATCCTTGGTGAGGAAAACCCACTGTACTGCATGGACCGCATTTACAATAGAAAATATACAACTCCAATTCCAGAAAAGGTGGGACATTGTGTAGAATATAAATAAAAACAGAATGCAATGATGATCTCATAAACCTATACTGTATATTATTCCCAACAGAAGACAGAAATCTATCAATTTCAGAAATAAATTGGCCAATTTTGAATTTGATGGCTGCATTATGTCACAATAGAGTTTAGACACGGCCATGTTTTCCACTGTCTATCATCCCCTTTTCTTTTAACAACAATCTTCTAAAACTAAAGAATGTTGTCCTATTTGTGTCTGAAACAGGATTGTTTCTATTCAGTGGTCCTGGGATTTCTTTGTCATATTTTTTTGTTTTATAATGGACCAATTGTTTTCAACTGGTGATAGTTAAGACTGCAGGCATGCCAGTGCAGCACCTAGATTTTTCTACTAAGAAGCCATGCTGTTTTACTAGATGCATTATGCAATTTAGCTTGTCTTGCTGTAATATGCAGGGCCTTCCATTAAAAAGATTTGATCTGGATGGAAGCATATGGTCCTTAAAAACCTGTATATACGTACTTTTAAGCATTGATGGTGTCTTTCCAGATGTGCAAGCTGCCCATTCTATAGGCCCCCATACCATCAGAAATGCAGGCTTTGAACTGAACAATAATGATAAGCCAGATGGTCCTAACTCCTCTTAGGCTAGAAGATGTGACATCCATGGTTTGCAAAATTAAGTCCATGTTAAATTATCTTTGGTCCCGAGAAGATGAATGCATTTCTGGATCATGTTCACATATGACATCTTCTTTGCACAATAGAGCTTTAACCTGAAATTGTGGATGACACAGCAAACTGTGTTTACAGACAGTGATGTCTGCAAGTGTTAATTAACCTATGCAGTGATTTCCATTGCAGAATTTTGCCTGTTTTTAATGCATTCCTGCCTGAGGGCCTAAAGATCACAGGCACTCAATATTGATTTTCGCCCCTGTCCCTTGCACACTGAGATTCCTCCATATTCTTAGAATCTGATGGTTTTTGTATTGAAAAAATGAGATATTCAAAGTCTTCAACATCTAAAGTTATTTAAATGTTAGGAACTTTATTCAGAATTCGTTCCACAATTTGCACAATTTTTTCACAGCCCATCTTTACTTCTAAGTGCCTCTCAAAGATACTCTTTTTATACCCAGTCGTGTTATTGACATGTTGCCAATTAACCAAATTTCTTTTTACTTGATATAACATTTTTCAGATTTTGTTGAAGCCCTTATATTCAAAATTACCTTATGCTTAAAATGGTTTCCTCAATTTCCTCAAATTTGATATAATTGATATGTTCTTTTATTAATAAAATATGGGTTTATACAAATCAATAGAATACAAATCATTGTAATGATTATCTGTCAAGTGTATAAAAGTTAGAATTGTAAACCTTTTATTTCATAATAACATGTTGCAGAGTGTTGGAATTGACTTAGCTCTGTGTCTGTTTGTCTATGGGTCTTTGTGTTGTACATTCTGGGCATTAGACCTCCTCATATAGCAGCTGACAGGCAAAATTCTTCTCCCATGTGTGCGCGCATATACGTCCATGTATGTGTGTCTGTGCATAGGTGTTGAAAAGCCAGGGAAAGTATATCTTTATGGCGGTAGGCATATTGTTTCTTTTAGAATCCACAGGTGCCAAAGAGAGTGTTTTGTGTGCCAGTATATAAATGTGTGTCGTCTTGTCAGTTTGTGTGGCTGCATGTATTGTTGAAATTAATGTAAAGCTGACTGTGGTGATACATTTCTGCATCTTTTGACATTTATTATTTCTCATGTGCTGGTGCATGTGAGCCATTTCACTAGGCTGGGCAATCCTTAATAGTGAACACTGTGTGTGTGTGTGTGTGTGTGTGTGTGTGTGTGTGTGTGGGTGCTTTTATTTAACTCCTTGCTGAGGCCACTCTCACCACACGCATTCTTGCATTTTTCATTTTTATGAACTATTTATTATATTAGACTGAAAGATCTCTCTCGAATACAGTTTTATGGTTGTTCATGAATTTGATTGTTTCTCCAAAATTTTATATTCCCAATATTATTATTTAAAAAATGTGTCAAAACTGTATACTCTGTAGGCTGCATCATCATATTACTTCCCCCCAGTTGGGTCACCTACAGATTCCCACCCACCAGCCACTTTCCCATCATATGACATCTACCAAACTGAAAGCATGAGGGCTAACATGTGCTTCCTCCACATGAATAACAGAGCAGTATAAAACACTTAGAGAAGGGGGTGATATGCCCTATTCTGCAAAATAAATGAGCTCACAGGCACTCCTGACTAGTTAGGGAAACAATGATTCAATCCCTTCCACCCAGATAGAGTATGACCAATTTTACTAGATGTTTCTTAGCTACATATTGTATGTGAATCTGTTTGTGTCTTTGTTTTTAACTACCCTTTTATACTTGTTTTTGGAAACTTGCTATTTTATCACTGCTGGATTTGTATGGATTCCAGTCTCATTTCTTCTGAATGCATAATAATAACATTAAAGGGAACAAATTCTAACTTTATCATTTTTACCATAGGCATAGCTTAAATAATTTTCATGCATTCAGTGCATGAATCAATGGCATATTAATTAGATATGTGACAGTTCCTGAATTGTATTTATTTGTTTATTTATTTACTTATTTTTAGTTTTGGTCAGCACACAGTTTAAATGCTTAAATAAAGTACAGAGTCTGGGAAATTGGTAATGTAGCCAACACTGCCACCTACTAGCTAAACTTAGTTTTTGCAGTGATTTACAAATACATACTGTAACATTAATAGTTATACTGATGACATTAATAATAATACATTTTCTTTCACTTTTCCTGGTGGGGGTTGTGGTGACACAAGTGAAAAAGGTCAGCTGAGAGCAGTGTACTTTTTTTGAGATATAATGAAAGATATCTCTTCATCAGGTCCTGGGACATATTCTCCAGTTGGGCATGAGTGATACAGGTAAACTGGGAGAAAGTTCTTCTGAGACATGATAGATTTGCTCAGAATAAAAGACATAATTTAAATTTGATTCATTTGAATGAAGCAACACAAATAGTTCTTTGTTTATTCATTAGACTGTCTGGTTTTTCATTTTTAAAAAGTAGAAAGAAAGACCATAGTGCCATTTTGAAAGCATATCATTTTCTATGCAAAGTGCATTAAATGCACTGAAAAAAATAGCACATTTCCATACTCCATTAAACTGAACTACAGCAAGATGAAGTCTTTTATTCCACAGTGACACCATGAGCCTGGCTGATAGTCAGAGTGAAACTCTCTTAAGCTTTTTAACTCTGATTTGATTGCTTCCATCTGGTCTCAGGTCTTTTGTGCATTGAGCACAAGCTCCCATTTACATGCTGCATTTCTAAAATTAGTACGATAGAAGTACATTAAATCTGTAGTTATAGCGGTTGTGTCTTGTTTTTAAAGTAGAGGTGGTGCTGAGCTAAGCAGAAGTTAATGAAAATCCTTTGTATTGTTTCAGGTGAACATGGAAAATGTGTTGCTTCACACAAGTGCTTGTGCAACATTCTCCATTACCACCAGATAGGAGAATTGGTCAATTTATGTACCAGCTGCGATTACTGATACAGCATAAAATGCGTCATAAATACCTTTGTAGATGACATTTTTTATTGAATTAAAGTGACTGGTCCAATATCTGACAACATGGCTGCTCTAAATGGTGAAAATTTATTACTAACCAGAAGTAGTTTTTCATTTCCTGAAGTCAGCTACATCTAAATGTCTCCTAGTGTGTGTGGGTTTGGTTGAGTTTACAGCCTGGGATGCAAATGCCAAACATGGCAGTTAATACTGTACCACATTTTAACCTAAAAGAACACCCCTAAATTGTGGTACAAATGCGTTTCTGACCAAAAGATATGACAGTGCTGCATTTTAGCTGTATATTTCTTATCCCCAGCAAATCAAGGACTGACTTATTTGTTGGGATTCTAAGTGCAAAGTCCATCGTCTCATTGTCAAAACTGGTGTGTATTTGTGTACTTTTGGGCAAGCTGGTTTAGTTGTATTATTTTGTTTGTGCTGGCTCTTGCCAGATGACTCTTGAAGTCATACATCTGCCTCTGCTTGTGTGACTTCAACTTTTCAGCAGTTCCATTAGTTAAAACCACTCATCTTGCTTTCACATGCAAAATAATTTCCTGGTGCAGTAAGAGTCAAGAAAATGTGTGTGTGTGTGTGTGTGTGTGTGTGTGTGTGTGTGTAAAAATGTATTATATATTAGGGTTGTAATGGCACACGTATTTAAACCGAAAATCGGTTCAGGGCTCTTTAAATTGTCATTAGGTGTGAATGAATGTGTGTCCATAGAGCCCTGCAATAGGTTGGTGTTCCATCCAATACTTACGTTCATCTAATTTTTCCCCTCTTTTTCAGTTATAAAGGTCGAGTGGTGGGCAATGGAATTCTTGCTCAGAGACACAATCCTGAGGTGAGGGTCAGTGGTCCAGATGCTATGTTAGCAGCAGTAAAGGAAAGACTCGAGCACTTCAACCAGGTAAGTTTTTGCCTCTTCAATAGAGACTATTGAAGTTTTTCTATTTTATTGATCACTTTTATACTTTTTGATACAAATTGGAGTCAATATTTTTAGTTTGGGATATAATAGAATGTGGGAAGCCTCTGAAACAAACAGCATTTGGCCCTCTTGTTAATTTTAATTGATAATCCAAAACTTTATAGGACTTAAATAAAATTTTTGTATTTTTTTACAAATGTGAAATGATATACTGGAGAATGTCCTTCAATAATAGATTAAAGTTGCTTGTATTTTTATTATATTACATACATTCTTTTGTTTGCAATTAGGAGATACAACAGCACATGCCAGCACTGGGACACAGGGATTCATGGGAAGACCTGGGCAGTGGTGAAGGCAGTAGCGGAGATTGTGACGATGAGGATGGTTGCCAGGGGTCAGGGGAAGGCACAACTAAATCCTGTGAGCAAACAGTTAATAGTTTTTTCTTAAAAACTTGAACCTGATATAGTACATAGTATTTTAACAAAAACTAAACTGTCATTTATCTGTGGTAATCTAGCTAAGTGGTCTAGTGGTTAAGATGCAGCGCTCACCGCTGCGACCCGGGTTCGATTCCCGGTCAGGGAACCATCCCCAGCCACTCTCAGTGCCGGTCCCAAGCCCGGATAAATCGGGGAGGGTTGCGTTAGGAAGGGCATCCAGCGTAAAACATGTGCCAAATCAAAACGTGCGGAGGATCCGCTGTGGCGACCCCTAATGGGAGAAGCCGAAAGAAAGTTTTTTTAATCTAGCTAAATTTGCACCTGTGCTTGTGGCAGTTATTAAAATAGGGAAAGTACAACTGCATATTTAAGGGTCTTTTTTTTTTGCTCCCTGACAGCTGTTAGCTGAAGAAAGAAGCTAGCCAGACCTATTAACAAAAGGGAATGCAAATACTTAAACAGTACCTTATACATAGAGTTTATTAAAAATGTTTACAAATTACATCTACTGTAGTCTACAGTTGTAGAAAATATGATTACAAAAAAAATCTTTATTTTAGTGCTGATCTCTCTTTCTACACACTGTTTGGGTTTTTCTTTCACTTGTTTACTTTTCTTCTTTTTGTGTTTCATTATCAGTTGCACTGTCAACCCCCTTTTCTCCTCTTGTTGACATTTCTGGTATCTCCTTATTTATATAACAACCACATTCTTTTCTCTTCTCTCTCCAGCTAACACAGACTCTAGTGTTGACACCACAGTGGTGGCAAAATCTCCACCTCATGATGCTCCTGTTGGACGTTTTAAACCCAAACTCCAAAGTAGAGCTCAGCTTAATCTCCCCTCATTTACCACCCTCATCCTCATCGTCATCCTGGGACTGCAATGGACCTCGAACTGAGAGGTTGAAGATACACATAAACATGAATAAAAAAACGCAAGAACCTCTTCTGCCTGGATGCTTATGTTTAGCTCTATATCGTCTTCCAAGACTGCTGCCATTTTTCATGGCAGCAAAGATCGAATATATTCTTAAAGCAGTTTTCTCTAACCTACACACACATGATCAAGCACATTAGTAGGCATTTACTGCTTTTAACCATATTCTGTCGGATGAAATGTCACAAACATTCAACCAGTCAGTAAATTGCATGGCAGAATCACTTCTCAAGCATAATGGACAAAGACAATATCTGATCAGCAAAGAATGTTCTTGTCATTAAACACAAACACACAGAGGAAGTAGAAGAAAAAATTAATATTATTGCTATGCTCAATTATAGTTTGTATATAGTTATAATTCCATAGTGAAGACAGTTTTTAAATAAAAATACTACACAAAAATCCCAACATTTTTATTATAACATGTATAATTATTATAATTGTATAATTGATATTATACAATTATAATATAAAACATATAATATATAATTTGGTTCACACAGAAAAACATATCTTTTTAACAATTATGTTATAAAATTGATAACTTCAACAGTAAGAGTATTATTTATGTATTTAATTGCTTCAGATTAGAAGTATCACGTTTAAAACCCTTACCCTTTTTCTTGTAAAGCAACAATGGAAAAATGAAGGGTGGGGCAGAAAGTGGCATGTGATTTTAACATCAACTTAGACTTAATCAATGAACACATGCATCAAATACATTTGCATTAATGGCATTCGGCAAATGCTCTTATCCAGAGCGACTTACAATTATCTCCTTTATACAAATGAGAAGTTGAGGGTTAAAAGCTTTGCTGAAGGGCCCAGCAGTGGCAGCTTGTTGGTACTGGAATTTGAACTCACAACCTTCCTATCGGGAGTCCAACAACTTTAACCACTCAGCTACCGCCTCTTATTTTCAGTAACACTGCAGAATTCTGCTTGGTGTTAGTATGTGTAATGTCTTCACATTGTATGTTCATTTTTGCTACCTAAGTTACTATCACTCTTAACGGACTAGCTAAGTTTTCATCCACATATTTTAAAATCAGACAACTCATTGCATCCAAAATCTGATTCCTGATAGAAAACATGTTAGAGTTCTTCAGTTAAAGCTACCCATTTCAGTCAGCACCACACAAAATGTACTTTTTTACTGCACTTTAAAAAGTGGCCATATTTGTAATTTGTATTTCATCTGTTAAACAGTTGCTGGGATGGAAATGTGGTTGTTATTCTACATTTAATTAAGTAATGATGGGATCTTCAGGATAGGTTTTTGTGATTTTCTTATTTGTTATACAAAATTTTGCTGCACACCTTTATGTATTTTTTTACATAGCAGTTGGACAATAGTTCCACATTTCTAGGACTGGTAAGGAAATTACTTATGCTTCTCTTTTGCCTCTTATTGTCATCAAATGCACAATGGACATTTGCATAGAGTATGTATAAATGTATATAAGGTCATTCACTGTTTTGTCAGTGTATTGCATTTTTTTTTTTTTTTTGTATTGTGAATGATGCAGTGAGAGAGGCAATGAATCCTTTTAGTGCTTTTAAGAGGTCTGAAATTTTATATTTAAATCAAGAAGATGAACTGCTTCCCACACTTCTGAAATGACTTACAGTTGATATCCCATTGGCCTTGGAATGTAAGAAACTAAGATTCTGATATATTAACAGGTCACATTAACAAAACTTTCGAAAAATTGTCTTCAGCTTGAAAAATACATATACATTTGCAAATGTAATAAATCCCCCGCATTTGTACAAAATGCACAAAGAAATGCTGTTCCTGTGTGGCTGTAATTAGTCACAATGCAAGTGCAAACGTAACCAATTTGCATTAACTACATTTATTTTGTAATTTTGAATATTCATTAAGGTATCATTTAATAGTAAATAAACATTGTTATAATGTTTGCATATCTGTTTGCATAAGGACTTCTTTTATAAATCGGTCACTTAATGTTTTTTTTTTTTATGAATTAAAAAAAAACAAGGGGTATAAAAGTGTCATGACTTCTCTTTGAATAATGTTCTGCTTAGCAAAAACAAACCATTTACATTAAAAAAAAAAAAAAAAACTGCATATTTCCAGTGCTGTTGCAATTCTTTTGCAGGTTGCTAAAGATTTATATTTAGAGGGAAATCTTTTTTTTTTTTTTCTAAATCTTTTTTTCCCCTATTTCTATAATTTACTGTAACTATTTCTTTAAATAATTTTCCTCACAAATTATGTGGCAATTCGTGGTTTAACTGAAATTACACAGCCTAATCTTAAAAGGTAAACATATTTGCTGGTTTTAAAATTAAATTAACAATGATTTATTTGACAAAGATTTAACATAAATATATAAATATGACTAAGCTGACTGTCAGTTAGCTGAATGTACAACAATTTACCTTTCTGAATTTAAGATTTCTACATTATATGTTAACTCGGCTACATGATTCTTTAAGTAGCTTATAGTTTTGAGCTAAAATGCTGTTGTAAAAGAATGTTTGAAACCTTAAAAAGCTTTATTTGCATTTGCTTGTTTAAACTGAGGTTATTGTCACGAGTCTGGGGCCTTGCCATAAAGTCATTATTTCTACAGTTTCATTATTACATTGTTTTAAATAAATCTCTACAATTAAGCTGTTTTGTGGTCATATAATTTGAGATACAAGACAACTCATCAACTAGTGGTTAAATGGTTTTAACTTCAAAGATTTTACATTTAAAACCAATAAGTGATATTTAAGATGCAGCATTATTTCTTATTAAATGTAAGTAAATTAGTGATTTACCCAATCTCTTCTGTTGAAACATGTGTTTAGGCAACACATTGATGCATTTGATTCATAAGAGATCATAAATTTTTGCTCAACCTGGTGAAATCTATATAAGAGCCATTTGTTATAAAAGCAAAATCAGGGCATATCAAACACTAAGACACAGAATTTACCGTAATTTCCGGACTATTAAGCACACCCATATATAAGCCGCGCCCACTGAATTTTACAAAGATTTTTATTTTGAACATAAATAAGCCGCACCTGTCTCTAAGCCGCAGGTCTACACTGAAACTAATGTACTTTACAAAGGCTTTAACGAAGGACAGTGTCTGTTACACGGCTTGTATCTAAACAGTAGCCTACCAAGAAAGTCATTGTTCACTCTCTTCCTCCTTCCTTTCACAACAAGTTTATCTTTTGGCATCGTCGTGCGTTTAAAAATCACCATCGGTGAAGCTTTTCTCCCGATGCCGTGCAGCTCAGAACACAGGTGAAGTGTGTTTTTCATGCCCGGTTGTTTTCAGCGTGACGAATGATTCGCATTTCCTGTAGACAGTCCGAGTGAGCGGCAGGTCAAACGTCAGAGGAACATCATCCATATTTATGATGTGGTGCGCCCTGATTCAGTGGGAGCGCATCTGATTTAATATACAGAGTTTCATTGGTTCACCTGAACCCGTTCGGCAATTTCATTGGTCTAATGTTATGGGGCTCAGTTTTTTGGCTTGAAGCTTGTGAAACCGGGAAAAACCCAGGAAAAATCCATATATTAGCTGCTTCATTGTTTAAGCCGCGGGGTTCAAAGCGTGGGGAAAAAGTCCGGAAAATACGGTAGTCAAAATAATAAAGTAATAATATAATTAATGTATTATAATAATAATAATTAATAACAATAATCATTCAAAATGGCTTTCATTTTATGTTTTTTTAAATAATATTTGTAATAAAAATCATTTAAATCCAATTAGTAACGATTTTATAATTTACAAATCATTCTGTGTGGATTTTCCGATTCAAGTTTATTAATGCAGCATGTTGAAGCGATTGTGCAATAATATGTGGTGCCACCAGGTGGCAGAAGTGGTCTAGTTATTATCATGGCGAATACTGAAACTGCAAATAAAACAAGCTACACACAGGTGACATTTAAATGTGACTGATCTGACTGCTTCAATATCTGTCTGCACTGTTTTTTTTTTTTTGTTGTGAGAAATTATTACTATAAAGAGTTTTCCTTTTCCTATCTCAATGGTACATGTCCACACTTTCCCATAGTGCCGGCTACAGGGCCAGTGATATCAGTTAGATCTGAATGTCACGTAGCGTGGGTGTGTAAGAGATTAGCCATTGAAGTTTATATGCCAGGATGCTAGTGCCAACCATGACACATGGCATAGAATTTTATTTCCCCTCTGAAAAGGGATGTAGATATATGTGCCAAATAATCATTCCAGTTGTGGATATAACAAAAGATTTGACAATTCATGGACCATCCAAATTCAGGACTAGGATATAATAGTTTACTGTCATTTTAGCATAGCAAATGTGGCCCAGACTCACAAAATGTATTTTCTATAGAACAGCAGTTCATATCATACAAAGGATGAACATTTTCAAAAAGGGGAATCTATATTAAAAATGATTATATATAAATATATCCTGAAAATCAGAAATCTAACTTTGCTTGGAATGTGTTACAATGGTGCTGATGCCTCGTGTTAAAACAAGTAATACAAATAAGTTAAGGCTTCTGTGTGTTCTTTGAGTTTGTGGGACAGCTAATTTGTTTTTGTGTTCCCTTTATTCTGCTCTCTCTTGAGCAATGACTCATTAAAAAAAAAAGTGTTTTTTTTTTTCTGTTTGCGTCCTTGTCTATGCATCTGTCTCGCACTGCATGACATCATCACTCCAGCTGTTCCATTAGCCAAAAACTCTTCCTGTTTTCTCATGAACACATCTTTCAATCTGACTATATTTTGCACTGAAAATAATTTGAATAGTCGTTAGACATAATAAAATGAACGCATTCAGTATGTTAAATTAACAGTTTATCCTGTTTTGGGTAACTGTAGGCATGGAGCCTATCCAAGGAATACTGTCCATAATGCCAATTGTGAATTTCTCCCTGGGTTGAATAAAGTAAATTCTAGTTATTGTAAAAAAAATATTGTCCTGTTTAATTTATAGTTGATCTTTTTAGGTGAAACTACAAAACAGACACACAAGGGTGTACTTTAGTAACACTAATAAACATACTTGTAAATACTGTGTATAGCTTAAGCAGATAAAGGAAAATAAGCTTTCATTGCCAATTAAATTAACACTGAAAATAACATAACAAAATACTTTACAAAATTCAATAAGAGAGGATCTGAACCTTTGTTTAGAGCACTTCACAAAATAGCTGAAAGAACGATAAACTTGTTGGCCAATAAAAGTAGGATGACTAAAACTTTATACTGAGAGAAATCCACATATCACAAATGACCACTAGATGGTGCTGTTCAACTTTAAAGATTTAGACAAAGCATTCCTCACTTGATTTCAATACCATGACTAACTATTCTAATTACAGGGAGATTGTTTGTGCAATAAAATGTCATTTCCAGGGGACTGTGTCACCTTTGGGTTTGCAGTTGTTAGCAAAGTGCCGGACTCTCTGCTGTTTCATTTGTGATCTGTATTATCCAAGAATCCTCATATTGGCAAAGGATTACAGCTTTCTTAAGTAAGAATCGTTGCTTGTGTTTAGAGGTAAGGTGGATGCATTACAAGATCTTCTATGTGGATTGCACATACATTTTAGCATGTAAATATGACCACCCACATTTTGCTATTGGCTTGACTTCTATGAGTGCAGCAAGTGGTTATACACCAGGGACCAAACACATCGATCCCAATGTTAGTAAAGGGCAAATTCTGTGCTTAAATTATAAGAAGGTTGAGCTATCATCCTCTCCAATGGATGCCCTGCTCCACAGCAAATCCATTGTTAATTATGAAATAAACCGTTAGTCTTTCCACCAATAATCTCAGGAATGATCAGTGGGTGTTTCTTCTTTTCATGTAGTGAAACATTTATTAGCCAACCACCAATTCTCAGGAGGCTGTCAGTATCTTTAACTTGATTCACTAACCAAAGACACTTGCTTCTGTAATATTCTGTCCTTCCCACAGGCTGGACAACTCAAACTTGTAAAACATTTAGTGACAAATCTGTCACACATAAATGCCAAACTTTATATGTGACTTTTCTTTTGGATGACTGCATTGATAAGAAAAACAGCGTTGATAAATTAAGATTCATGATTTAAATGTTACCATGTGGGTAAGCTTTCAAAACTGAGGTGTTCAACAGTGCATGAACATTGGAACAACTGCACTTCAGCACTGACAAGCTCAAAGGGTAGGTCCTCTGCAAAATGTTTTGGTAGAGATTGCTGAAGACAGACAGGACCAGTAAACCAGCTGTGAAAGTTAATATCTGCTCTCTATTTAAATCTCTAAAGCAATTGATTGAATATATAACTTTTGAATGATAAAATCATACAGCAGTTGAGTCTAAGCATAGAACGTGTACATGCTTTTTAACCAACTGTACTGTACATGCTTTCTAACCAACCAAGGTCTTAAAAAGAGTTAAGGAATTCCTATTCCTATTCAGTTGGAAGAGGTCTCATAGAATACGTTATCCTTTAGGTCCATGGCATAGTTTTCTTTGAATGAAACACTTGGATTAAACGCATGACCGATGGAGGCTACACTGTGCCATTTCAGATTTCACAATGCTATAAGTAGACAGATGGCATCAGAGGGGGAAGGCGAGGACTTAAGCCCATCACCAACATAGAAATCTCTCAAGATGAAACTCATGGATTCTGTGCCAAACTCAGCCTCTCAGCATATTTCAGCCCATACATTGACATTCCTGGCCAGGGTCTAGTGCCAAACACATGGACTTTAATTTTGTATTCTATGATGCCATTGTTTATGTTGTTATCTTTAAATCTAATTTTTCCCTCTGATCTTTCCCTCATAAAACTAGGAAACATTTGCCTTATGCATACTACTAGCTCATGTCTGAATTGTACCAGCAGCCTTCCTTGCAAACTCTTTTCAATTGTGGTCCTGTCATCAATAGTCAACTTAAGTGGCTTTATTGTCATTTCAACCATCGTGCTGAGGCCCTGTTGTGTCATCAGCAAACTTGATAGTGCGGTTAAAGCTGTGCATTGCTTCACACTCATGAGTCAGCAGAGGGAACAGCAGCAGACTGAGCATACAGCCCTAGGGGGTCCCATGGCTCACTTGTGGTGTCTTGAAGATGATGTTCTTGATCTGGGCTCACTGAGATCTTCCAATGAGGACATCCAGTATCCAGTGGTGGGGGGTGTTTAGGTTTGGTTTCCAATAATGTGCATTTATAAATGAATGTATTAATGTTTGAATGTCATATTTTGAGCTACTTAAAGAACTTCATGATGATGTTTGCGAGTGGACAGGACAGAAATCCCTAAAGCAAGAATTTAAAAAGAAAAAGAAAGATTTGTCAGGTACAGGGACAAATGTGGTGGCTTTGTTGCAGGTTTTGGATTAAAAGTGTGCTTCAAATGAGAGTTGCTTCAAAGAAGAACATTTTCCAGCTGGTCTGAACATCATCTGAGCATTTTGCTTTGTATGTTGTCTGGTTCAGTGGGTTGACTCTGCATTGAGTTTTTCTCACATCAGCCCAAGTAAGACAAAGCACCTAGTTGTTGGGAAGAGGGAAGAGAGGAGGTCTTCCTTACCACCACATCAAGGCATCAAATTGTAAACAAAACGGTCTGCGTCACGAACCAGACCAGTGATAAGCAGTAACTGGAAACAAGGGCCTGTTCTTGCACCATTTTTTATTGATGTAAAAACACAAAGCCATCACCAGAAGCCTTACAGGAAAGCTACATTTCTTTTGAAACAAGACAAGTCTTTAAAGCTTGAAACAGAGACAGAATAATAGTGAGAAAAACAATTAAAGTCTCCACACAAGACTGTGGCAGACAGTTCAGAGCCTGTTCTCCATCATTAGGTAGCTGCAGTTTCGGTGAACTACTGTATAAAGGTATCATCTGTCCTTTCAGCTTTTCGCTCGAGCTTGGCTAAAAGGGCCACTCTGTTCATCTCCAGCTGTGACTTTAGTGATATAGCCCCCTTTTTGAATGTCAAGGTTTTTGGCACATAGTGTGTTCTGCCTGTAAAACCTGACAACATAAACTTTATCCACACTAATACTTTAATTGAACACACTCTTCTAATAAATTGAGTACTGGGTACGTTTCTGGGGAGAATTCACTGCCCTCATACGGAGTTTAAACACTTATGTTCATTCCATATAATCAAATGCTAGAATTGTTACACCTCTGTTAAGTGGCATAAAAGCTCTTGTGTTGTGCATACTGGGTATCTATAGCACTCTTTGATTTAGTTTTCATTGACATTTCTTTCTTCAAGCCTTCTGGTAGGTAGCAAGAATTGTAAACAAGTGATAGGAACCCTTGGCATGAAATACAAAAAATATACTATAAGATACTTTAGGGTATAGAATCTTTTTGGAAAAATTCTTTGGATTTTATGAGGTATTATCATATGCGTTATGAGTGCTTCTATCTATCTATCTATCTATCTATCTATCTATCTATCTATCTATCTATCTATCTATCTATCTGTCTGTCTGTCTGTCTGTCTGTCTGTCTGTCTGTCTGTCTGTCTGTCTGTCTGTCTGTCTATCTATCTATCTATCTATCTATCTATCTATCTATCTATCTATCTATCTATCTATCTATCTATCTTTCTTTCTTTCTTTCTTATTATTAACTCTGGCCAGGCAACTGAAATATTTTTTTGGGTGGCTGCTCATGATGTCTTTTATTGATTTTTGTTTGTTTTATATAGACAAAGTCATTTAAATTCCAACCTAATTTAAACCACCTTGACCCTAAGCAGGCAGTTTTTAAGCATGAATGAATGATGACTGAACCTTGTAAATGCATCATGCTAGTTCACATTCACTTTAATGAAATGATTTACATTAATGAGGTCTTTGTCTCTTTTTTTGTCCTGCAAGTATTGAATAAAAGAAAACCCCTCATGCCTAAATGATTTTATTGTTGTTATTTGTTGCTCCCTGTGGGATCCCACGCCTCTAGGACCAACCAGAGTTTTGTTAAGCTTTCTTCTTTCAAAAGGAAAAAAAAACCTATAGTGCTTTGTTAAAATTGCTACTAGTGTCAGTTTGGAACACATTATCTTAACAATCCAAATGATTATTTAATGTCTCTTATATAGAATACGAGCAGAAGAGGTTGGGTGGGTTTGTATTGAGGGGAATCCCTGCCAATATATACATTGCAATTTTAACTCACCTTGCAGGCAGCAGAGGTCGTTGAAAATTACAATACACTCCTTTAATCAATCATTCATAACTTTTCAAATTGGCTCATGCTAATTTCTCATGCAAAAACTCTGCAATCGACCATGAGAAGTGGTAAAGACAAGAAGAGCTGACGTAGAGCTGATGTAACCTCCCATGGAATTTGAAGGGGTACACAAAATCATGGTATTATCAGCAGTGTTGGTTTTACCATGGGTGTGTCCTAGGGATCGCAAAAGAGGTGTGGTTGCAGCTTTAATTGTGGAGTCCCCATATGTGTACCAAATGTCGAATAAACTGATAGAAACCATTAGTTGTAGTATCATAAAAAATCTTCATGCACCTCACTACAAAACAACTGAAGTTTCACAGGAAATAAATAAGCATCCAGAGGGAAAACACAATTTGTAAAACAAACACCCTCTTTAGCTTCCTCACAAGAAATGCTGCTCTACCTCTTTTAATGGGTAGAGAAAGTACCAGTAGCTGGGGGTTACCACTAGTGGAGCTCAACTAAATTACCATAAAATGGCATGTTTTTAAGGACCATTTTGGTGACAGTTATCACTGTTCCTTTCAGTATATGAAAAGAGCATGAAACACTTCGAGAGAGTTATAGACCTCATTAGTCATAACATCTTAATAATAAATGAGAGTGTATGTGCTTGTGAGTTTACGGGTGTGAGATGAAATATGCTACCTGTGTGGGTCAGGACTGCAATTTAAATAATTGACGGAGGAATGCACGCCATACTCATTACTCTGGCACTGAGATTTTCACAGCACTGTGACCTCTTGATAATAAAGAGCTCCAATACTGCAGTGGGTTCAAAGAACAGGACACTCACAGTATGGTGCGGCGACCCGATCAGGGGGTGACACACACACACACTTTTATGTGCACATTAAAGCTGTTTTCACTCTGCCTCTGTCAGCGCAAAAGCCCATTCGCTTTTCATGTTTTTACACAGAACTTTTAACAGATCTGTGCTCGTCAAACATTAAACATAAATGTATGTCACTGGCTCAAACTGACTACAATTCTATGCACATAAGTGTGTGAATACTACTATGAGAATGTTAGAGACAAAGAAAGAGTGACATTATTTACCCCTAGGCTCTAATGGCTGTGGTTTTTCTGGTATGCTGCTGAGGGATGGGCACTTAGATGTGCCATAAAATTCTGCCCTCATAAAAAACAGTCACTTCCTTTATATGGGCTAATTTAGATGCTGTGACATGCCTGGAAATGTGGATTCCTTTGAACTTCTCCAATCAAAGCTGTTTACTGAGGTCACTGGGGGATTTTGGGTTGATTCCATCGTAAGCTCAGTGAATATGTCAGGAAAAGAAAAAAAAAAAAAAAAAGCTGACATTTGCAGATGCAGATTTGTCCATGTTTAAATGTATAGAGTGCAATAAGCAAAAACTTGTTTAGGATCTTTGAGGTCTGCAGCAAAAATTTAAGTCCCCATTTTGGACAAAGTAAAAGGTAAAACAGAAGAAAAAAAAAAAGATGCATCACATAATTTTAGGATACATCTTAAGTCCGACCTCAACATTATAATATAAATAAATTACTTTATTATGTTAACTTGTACCCTGAGTTGCTTGTTTAATGAACCCTGACCTAAATTGCACCTTTCTTTGCAGTCCTCCTGAGCAGATGTGGCCTTATAATACTTATATATGAAAAGAGGGTGTAAAAGGGATTATTTTCAGATAGTTCTCAACTTATGGAAGGATTTCTGCTCATTCTGTGTGGTTCTAATGAATAGTTTGTTAGATAACAATGCCAAAGAAGTCACACTGTCATTACTCACTCAATTCTTCTTGTCATTCATTTGAAGACAAATGAAGTGCAGAGCTATTTCATCACTCTGTTTATCAGAGCACAAAATCACAGTAACAAATATGAGCGGTGTACCATGATAAAATCAGTTTCTCTGGAGTTCCATATCGATCATTTATTGATCATTTTCTGCATATTATCCTTTTTAAACATAACACTGCTAAATGATTAGAGAAATTAATGGTTAAAGACACTTTCCCCACAGCAGATCAATAAAGAGTGAGAGTGGCTGGTAGAGAAATTAGGCATCCTACAGCCATCTGGATCTTTTATATTTACACAAATTAAGACCTCAAGTTTTACAATAACTTAGACTTCCCTGCTATGATGCAAAGAAGCATTGTGTAAACCAGCCGTTAGTCTTAGTTCAACATGCTGTTTGTAATTTGTCTTTTGATTTTTATGGTTTTTATACCATGTTTATAGTTTGTATGATCGTTCCTTTGTTTGCTTGACAGTCCTTAGCATAGCGGTGACACCAAGGTGTTTAGAATTCCACTTGCTCCACTTTGACTACCACTACCATGCAAGAACCACTGCTGTAGAAGTGTTGACTACAGTCCTATAAAGATAACTTCCCATTGATGAATGTTGTAAAAGGATGATAAGAAGTTGTATAATGAGCCAACTGACGATTGCTGTCATGTCCAATTACTAACAATTTGCTTAAATTGTGTCTTTTAATATAGTCCTTTCTCACAAACTGTCAACTCGATTCAATTCCAACTATTTATTAATAAAAACAATATTTGTAACGAGTGTGTGTTGCTGAAGCGGAGGTTGAGGGTTCGGAATCAGTGTGCGTTTATTAAAAGAAAACACAAGTGGCGTAAAACAGAAGGGCTAGGCTAAAGCAGAGTCGGTAAACAGGCAAAAGTCCAAGGCACAAAAAAGGCAATCAGTGAGGCAAACAAAGTCGTAAGGCACATGAGAAAGAAATGAAATTAGTAAACATGGCAAAATCCAGTGCACAATGAAAACATTAAAAGTAAATAGCTTGGTAATGTGATGGCTAGCAAACACAATGCTTCACACTGGGTATAGTATGGCTATGAGTTAAGAATGTTAAAACAGTAAGTAAACTATAGAACCGAATGTTTTCAGTACTCGGGCGATGGTTTCCTCTGGCGGCTTGGTGGGCAAACTGCTGCTGGAAAGGTTACAGTGTGCATTTACTTGTGTGATGAATAATCAGAACAAAAGGGAGACTTATAGCTTTAGTTATCATTGTTATTTTAGCAGAGGTAAAAGTTGCCATTTACTGCAACTGCCTAAGTTTTATGATCTGGCATTAAAATCATTATAACGAACCATGGCTCATTGACCTAGTCACAAGCTTCGAACCTTTCACCACATGCCAGATATACAGTAGCTTTTAGACTAGATTTTTTTTAAATTCAAATGTTCGGTTTCATTTGCTCATTATGGCTTACTTATAGTGATACACTTAAAGGCTTGCAGTAACAAATTTCTATTAAATTTTTTTATATCTGTTATCTATTTATTTCTATAGGGCTTCGTTAGAACAATGCCTGTTGTTAAAAAGTGTTACACAAATGACATCAAACTGAATTTTACACTTACTTTCATGTCAAATACATGTACATTAAATCCGTAGTTTCTTTATTTATAATGTAAGCATTTTCTTCTTCTTCTTTCGGTTGCTCCCATTAGGGGTCGCCACAGCGGATCATCCATCTCCATACCCCCCTGTCCTCTACATCTGCCTCTTTCACACCAACTACCTGCATGTCTTCCCTCACCACATCCATAAACCTCCTCCTTGGTCTTCCTCTTTTCCTCCTTCCTAATGGCTCCATCCTTAGCATTCTTCTACCAATATAACTCATGTCCCTCCTCTGCACATGTCCAAACCATCTTAATCTCACCTCCCTCACCTTGTCTCCAAAACATCCTACATGGGCTGTCCCTCTAATAAACTCATTTCTAATCTTGTCCATCCTCATTACTCCCAACGAAAACCTCAGCATCTTCAGCTCTGCTACCTCCAGCTCCACCTCCTGTCTTTTACTCAATGCCACTGTCTCTAATCCATACAACATCGCAGGTCTCACCACAGTCCTATAAACTTTCCCTTTCATTCTTGCAGATACCCTACTATCACAAATCACTCCTGTCACTCTTCTCAGCATATATCAATTAAATTAAATAAAGAAAGAGATTCTATGGGAGAAAGAATAAGAACAATAAAGTTCGATTTTTATGTAAATTAATACATTGAAGCTGTATTTGATGTGTTACATCCATTCTATCTTATAAAGAATTTCAGTCTCTTTTCATTCTCACTTTCTCCCAAAGGCACACAGCTGTAGCCCATATGGGTATTTGCCCCTGCCACTGGCATCCAGAGTCCACAAATTTCCCATAAGTTTTCTGTGGCAGCAGCAAGTTTGACACATTTCAGCCATACATATATTTGAATCTTTAATTATATCTAGTTTCCCTTTATCTTTTTTGTTCTCTCCCTGGTATTCTTTCATAAATTTTTCTACTTACATTTACAAGTCGCTTAAATTAAACACCAGAGTCAAGAGACTTTTATTGGCTATAAATCGTCTGTAAATGAAATGTTTCCTTTAACACTGGTTTGTGCTTGGGAACAAGTTCACCAGCCAGGAAAAATCTGAGGAAAACCCTGCACAGCTGGAAAAACTGTTTTCTTTTATTTTTTAGAAATCATTCTTTCTTAAATAAAAAAAAAATAAATAATAAAATATATATATATATATATATATATAATATATATATATATATATAATATATATATATATATATATATATATATATATATATACAGGTTTTTCCCTACATTCCAAGACTTTTATTAACCTCTTGAGCATGCCAATTAACTCCTATCATCTGTGCATTTGATCATTTCTCACTCCAAATCACTTCACACTTTGTAAGCAGTTAGCAGAGCTTGAGAATGGTTAATTACCTGAAATCAACCTGATTGTGTGCCATGATGGATCTCTCTAGAGAAATTGATTTAGTTATACCAAATCATTTTAAGAGCCACATGGACTGTTTGCCCTCACCTTCTCTTATGACATTTATTAAAATATTTGTGTAAATCATTGCCCCCAGACACAGCATTATTTAATAACAATGATCAGCAAATCTTTCTTTGCAATCTTCTGAAATAATCACAGTGTAGTGTGTTCAGACTGTGGCAATGCTGTTATGGTCCATCAGATGTCTGTGGGACAGTGTGTCTGAGTAGACACTGATTAGCATTAGCAGAACTGACTAAATGGTGACAGCCAATTTAGCAGTTGTCTTTTCGATCTGTTTGTTCTAGTGATGACTTAGAATGTAAATTTGCCCCATGAGATCTATTGACAATCATACTATGTTTTGTCCTTTGATACAGTACACTAATACACTATGCTAACAACATCCATTCCAAAGTATCTATGAATATTTTAAGTCATTGTCATTTTGAATAGACAAATTTACTAAAGAAGCAATTGTGGATTGCCTTTGGAAAAATATATAATATTCTGAATAAAAATTTTGTATATAATACAAAAAGTTAAACCAGAGTATATGAAAATACAAAAATAAGATCAATGAAGAAACTAAAAACATTTTAATTTCAAGCTGACTTAAATATTCTTAATATAAAATCATTATATTACAATTGTTAACGTTAAATATTTCTGATTTGAAAATGTTATAATGTAAAATTCCAAAAGCATAAAATGTTACTTTGAGTGTATAAATAGACATTACCCCTACCTAATCCCTTTTTTTTTTTCCTGTAATAGCATACCCATGTGTTTTATTCCCATTCAGTGGATTTCCTATGCTGTCAAGTTTTTTTATAAATTTTTTTATTAGCAAATGTTGCATTAGAATAATGTTTAAAATATTTTAAATATTTTTCTGAAGAAAATTTTATTTGGTTTAAAACATAGGTTGTTTAGTAATGTTTATCCATGTACTACTGAGAAGCTATATCACTTATCAAATGTAATTGAATTACACCATTTTAACCTTTGTGTCAGAGAATCTATTTTCTAGAAAAAAAGGCTAAGCTGGGAATTTTGTCGAACTTACTGCAAGTAGATTATTTAACTGCCCTAAATTCAGTCAGTGTTGCTTTTTGCTTTATTTCGACTTAAATATTAAGCAGTTGTCTTGTTGGAGACAACTGTTTACCTACCACACACTGGTAATCTGGGTCATGGCACCAGCAAAGTGAGTTAGGGTGAGTTTCCCTATTAAAGCCTGGACAAAGTAAACAGCACTTACAGAAGTGGAGCACAGCCAGCAGCAAGATCATGAACTTCACTTGGTCACTGAACACTAGCTCCATCACCATGAAAGCCCAGCAGCATCTCTACTTCCTGAGAAGGCTGAGGAAAGCCCATCTTCCTCCCCCCATCCTGACCACGTTCTACAGAGGGACTATTGAGAGCATCTTGAGCAGCTGCATCACTGCCTGGTTTGGGAACTGCACCGTTTCGGATCGCAGTACCCTACAGAGGATAGTGAGGACAGCTGAGAAGATCATCTGAGTCTCTCTCCCCTCTATCTTGAACATTTACACCACATGCTGAATCTGCAAAGCCAACAGCATTGTGGACGACCCCACACACCCCTCACACACACTTTTCACCCTCCTGCCATCAGGAAAGCCGTTCCAAAGCTTTTGGGCTGTCACATCCAGACAGTTTCTTCCCTCAAGTCATCAGGCTTCTAAACACAGAACTGAACTTAAACTCTCTCTCTCTCTCTCTCACACACACACACACACACACACACACACACACACACACACACACACACACACACACACACACACACACACACACACACACACACTTAACTGTGTGACTGATCTGTACAATCCTGACTCAACACACAATAGTACTCACTTCACACATCCATGCCTATATTATATCACTTTATTACTACAAACTGTTTACATGCTGTTTTTACACATCTTTTTTTGACTGCTGCTATTGCTTTTTTTTGGCACAAACCATTTTGTTTACATTTTGTTTAATTACAATGTTCACTCCTGTACTTCGTTCTCTTTTACACACCACACTGTGTAATATACAGCAGGTTTACTGGTTACACTATTTTGTGTATTTGTGCTACACTGTCGTGTTGTCTTGCACTGTCTTGTGTTGTCTTTGTGCTGTCTGTCCTGCACTGTTTGCACCAGGTTGCACACGATGCACTTTATGTGGCAAGAACACTTACTAGTCCTTCACTCTGTGTTTTCTGTTATGTAGCTTCATGTTGTCTATGCAGCACCAGGGTCCAGAAGGAACGTTGTTTAATTTCACTGTGTACTGCATCAGCTATATATGGTTAAAATAACAATAAATGCTTCTTGACTTGATCTGAATTGAGCAGGCTTTAAAATAGCTTTGATCTAGTCTCTCTGAACTGTTTTAAAAAATACAAGAAAGATTCTTGGCTATATACATTACATGTACATAATCTTCATTCATGTAAATTGGAGGGGATTTTTTTTATTTCATTTATTTGTTTCTTTTGAAATTTGGGAAGACACCTCTATGCATTTGACCCAAGTAAAACTCCTACTCCTGTTCTATCACTGAACATGCATGGGATGGAAAAAGAAAAGAAAGAAACGCAGAAATTGCATCTCCTGCTAGTATAGTGCCGGTTGTGTTTTCCATATAGTTGACTTATTTTTAACTGTGCTGCCATGTTCAAGTTGTTTATAAAAATAAATATATAAGTAATAATAATTAATAATTATATAAAAAATATAACCTTTAGCATGACATTGGTGGGGGAATCAAAAATTGACAATAAGTATGTGTTATTGCAGTATGAAGCAAACAGAACATTGTTAAAAGGGTTAAATGCATATTCTTACACAACTAGTCACAAAATTGATGAAAAATTAGGATAATTACACATTCCTGTAAGCCTGGTTATCTGCTGCCTGCAAGAGTTTCTGCATAATTGCAAATGTGTTCTCAAAAGGAAGCCATATGCCACTGGAGTAGTATTGTAAAAAAAGAAAAAAAAAGGAAAAGACAATGGCTTTCTCCTAAGTGCTCAGTATGCAGAGTTGGATTCAGCAACAGGCCTAGGTAGCAATTTACATGTCTGTGACAAGACACTCGCTGCCAGTACAGCACAGGCCAAACCTATAATCCATCCAGAATTTGATTTGCACATTCCTAGTGGTTTTCTTTCAGCTTCTCCGCTTTGCAACCACCTCTTTAATTACAGTGTAGACAGCATGTTTGCAAGCTGATATCTCAGTCCTCTCTCTTTCTCTCTCCTTTCTTCTCTCCTCCATCCTCTCTCTTTCTCATTTTCAAGCTCCACCTATATCTCCCTTACTTTCTCTTCTCTGCCTTTTAATCTCATTCTGTCTCTTCCTATCAACTTAGACACCTTTACTTTAAATTGTGTATAATCTCGTCTCTCTCTCTCTCTCTCTCTCTCTCTCTCTCTCTCTCTCTCTCTCTCTCTCTCTTTCTCTCTCTCTCTCTCTCTCTCTCTCTCTCTCTCTCTCTCTCTCTCTCTCTCTCCGTAATGATTCTCACTGCTGGTCTGTTTTTGCTTCTCCACTTTTTCTTGGCCCTTCTTTCTCTTCTCTATGAATTTTTCCTTTGTATTTTTTTTCTGTCCTCATTTCTATCTCATTTTGGTCTGGCTTTTCTGTATTTCGGTAAATTCTTTTGCCTGGCTTCTCTCCATTTATCTTTTTTCCCCCCTTTTAACATACCTTTCATTCACTCTCTCTTAACATCACTTTTCTGTGTCTCACTCAGTTTATTTCCTCTAAGCACAGTTGCACACATCCTGCACACATCTGTGCTCTATTCGAAAAAAGTCATACCTTTTGCCTTCTGGTGTACACAAGTTCTGATTTAACATATGTAAAATCTATTTTTATTCTGTTTTTGTCACAAGCAGTCGATAACCCATTTTACTGTATGCTGTACTGTGTATAGTTGTATATTTGACAATTTTTTTATGTCTTCCCCCTTTATTACCTCTAATTCTCTATGGGTCTGGCATACTTCCACTTCCCTCGTTTTGTACGCGCTTTCTTATTTTTGTCTCTTCTGATGTGCTGTGTTTTTTGTCTTTCATTTATATTGTTTCTTACTTGCTATCTCTTCTTCTTGTTTTTTTTTTCCTGTTTATCCAATCCTCATCCTTACTTGCTTTTGCATGATTCTTTTTCCAAGTCTGTCTAACTCTGTCTCACTCCCTTTTCTCTTCATCTTTTCTCCATTTGTCTCTCTGTGTATCTGTTTTTCTGTGTTCTCCCCCTCCTCTGATACCTCTTTCTGACTCATAGTATGCTGTGTGCTGCTGAAACCACAATTCTGCTTGCAGGCACATTCATAAAACTGAGTAATAAATGTGAAAATTTAGCAGACACTTAAAAATTATTTGGGTTACCAACCATCCTGCTTAAATTTACACACAATTTTGCATGTTGTTTTATATTGTGTACAGCATTTGCATGTGTGTGTATATGTAGGTACATGTGTACGTGTGCTGTTCTAACATCAGCTACTTTGTTAATCTGTGTTGAATGTAATCATGCAGTTTGTTGTTTTTGCAGACATCTGCTTATGTTCACCGTAATAGGAAAAGTAATCACTAGGACAAAAATACACTCAACACACAATCAGACCACATGTATCTGCAACAGTTGAGCGAGCTTCCTTAAAAAAAGTTTTCAGATAGTACATTAACGATGTAAATTGTAATTGGATGTCCATTTGCACAGCCAGAGAATAATCACTCATTTAAAAGCTGGTGCATTAAACAATTTAAAGGGTTGTTGAATAGATGCTTTGCCTTTAGTCAGAAAACACAGGATTTTCATGCCATTTAATTTTTTCCCACATATAAATATATGTGTTTATATTTAATATCCCTGTCCACTCTATTTCTACACAGGCCCTTTTTTCAATTTAAAATGACTTTTTGTTAGTACTTAAAAAAAGGTTTTGTCATGCTTAGGAAAAATCGAGTCAGATCAACAGCGAACTATGAATTAGCACATGTGGAATTATATATGGAATTATATACATAACAAAAAAGTGTGAAACAACTGAAAAATGTCATATTGTAGGTTCTTCAAAGTAGCCACCTTTTGCTTTGATTACTGCTTTGCACACTCTTGGCATTCTCTTGATGAGCTTCAAGAGGTAGTCACCTGAAATGGTCTTCCAACAGTCTTGAAGGAGTTCCCCGAGAGATGCTTGGCAGTTGTTGGCCCTTTTGCCTTCACTCTGCGGTCCAGCTCACCCCTAAACCATCTCGATTGGGTTCAGGTCCGGTGACTGTGGAGGCCAGGTCATCTGGCGCAGCACCCCATCACTCTCCTTCTTGGTCAAATAGCCCTTGATGCCTTCAGTGTGACTCTACAATTTTCATAGTCATGAAAATAAAGAAAACTCTTTGAATGAGCAGGTGTGTCCAAACTTTTGGTCTGTACTATATATATATACAGTGACACATATGACTTATTAGATGCTGCAAGGGGGAATCAACAACTTGACAACCCACCTAATGCAAAGAGCACATGATTTGACATAGATGGAAAAAAGCTAAATCAGTAAGTTTAAAGATGTAACTGAAACGATTGATGACTACTCATCTGCCTTAAACTTATTGTTTGTTTGTTAATATTTTATCATGTCAAAAATAGGTTAATATTCTAAATAAGATGTTTATGTATCGCTAACAATAAATGTGTGATGCTTTAGATAACAGGATGTTATATATAACAAGATAATATGGCTATCGTGGCTTTTAATGCAGTTGGGTGAAATGATACAGTATATTATAAGCAATACAACATGCATTTGATTCAGTAAGGCAGTGATTGCACGATAACACTAAAAAAATCTTAAATTATTTTTATATTATGACTTCCAAATACGTTCCACATACTAATGTTTAAATTTATACATGATCACACAGAAAATTACTATTTAAGTTATCATGATCATGGCCACGTCATTGCTTCCAGCCTTTTTACAATTTAATAACGTGAGTTCTGAGGCTCCTCTGAGTGGCACAGGAAAAACACTTTCACTTTTTCATCTTGAGATCACAAGTTTGAAATCTTGATGACACCACAGCCATATGAGCCCAGGAGTCTAAGACATGAAAATTGTCCCTGGTGAGTGGGAAGGATGGCATACAGTCTTTCCCTGAGTCACAGAGACACAGGTGTCTGGGAGTTAATGCATTTAAAAGGGGACATATTTTTGCGCTTTCTGTGTTAAGACTCAATTTCTCCAAATTGTCTGATCGTTACACCACTAGTTTGTTGCATATTATTCTAGAAATAATGTCCTGTAGAAATAATGTACTTTACAAATTCTTACTTTTATGATTTTTGATAACAGCTTTAGTAGAATAGCCTTTGCACTCAAATGCCACAAAGTGTGTTACAGTGAGAATTACTGATATATGGGCAATTTCTTCCAACATTATCATTCTAAATGCATTTATTTATTTATTAGTTTGTTTGTTTCAAATTAAACTAGCCCTCCCCGACTGTCATATCTTAAATAAAACACAGACAGGTAGAACTGCTTATAATAAAGATGCAGCTCCTACCAGCATGTACTTTAATACAAAGAGAATAAAAGATGAGGCACCCTTTTCAGGTCTGCATCTTTTACTACCTCAGGGGGTCTAAGCATATCACCTGCTTTTTTTCCATTTTGTTAGAGAAATACTCCTGCATTAAGATGAATATGTAAACTAGACTAGACCTTGTTTGAAATAACCACTAAATTTAGAAAAATTCTTATATGATTAAATTGCCACATATGTGGACACAAAATGAAATTTCATACAGTATATATTTTGTATGTGGAACATTCCATTCCACATTTAGTCCCCATTTGCTGGATAATAATCAAAATATACTAAATTTTGGAGAGTGGCTGTGAAGATTTGTGCTTGTTTAAGCCACAAGGGCATTAGTACTCAGGTCAGGTGTTGATGTAGTGCGAGGAGGACTTGGGTGCAGTCTGTGTTCCAAATCATCTTAAAGGTGTTTAATAGGGTTAAGGTAAGAGCTCAATAGCAGGCCACTCACAATCTTCCTCTCAATTCCATGTTCTGTAAACTATATCTTCATGGATTTGTGTGTGTCATGCTAGAACATGTTTGGGTCTCCTAGTTTGATTGAAGGAAAAGAAAACACATCCAAAGACAATTGTGTCCCTTTAAATATGTTAACAGTTTGGGGGAGACCACATATGGCTGGTAAAGTCAGGTGTCCCAATACCTTTGCCCATATAGTATAAGTGTAAGTGGCACATATAATTATTTGAAAATTAATTTTAAAGCTGGAATCGTCTAAATTGACATATATTTTCACAGGTGCCTTATGTAGGGAAATTTTATTTCTGCATCTCAAATAAATCACTTTGATAAAAAATAAATAAATAAATAAGAAAAAATTCAGTGTTGTGGTCATTGTCTAAAAACGTGTATCACACTTGTGCATAGCAGACATGTATTAATATATATATTTTTTTACAGGCATTTTTAAAAGCAACACATAAATAAAGGTTAATACCATCCAAAACACCTCCACTCTTTAGTGGTTTAGACTTGATGACATATTGCATGGCCCTTTGGCACACCTGCCCTCACAACATTTGAGAACTAAGATATCTCAGTTACATATGATTCTGACCTTTAAACTTAAGATAACTGCATTTGGCTTGGAGGTAAAAACTCTTTATATATTATTTTTAGAAATAAATAAAAAAATATATATCAAAATAAAATAATCTCAATCACTTTATAATTATAATAATCGTATTAGTTTACCAAACAATTGGGAGAAGGTAGTTTAGTGGGCATTGGGCATTGGCATTGGAATAGAAAGTCATAAGTTAATTGCATCTGCCAAATGCCATAAATGCTAATGTAAAACCAATGTACTGTAAGCCCCCACTAAATATGGTCCTTACTCTATAATAAATTCTATTAATAAACTTAAATACTACAGTACAGTTTAATTTACTCTAATCTATTTACATTATTACATTAGCTGAAGTGACTGCAGATTCTCAATTGTGAAGTCTTTCACAACAAAATATAACTTACTGTAATAATAAACAAATACATTAGTATTATACTTATATACCATAGCCAAAAAAAATATATGTGTTATGTGCAATAAAGGCAACAATATTAACAGATTTCACTGTCTCTGGCAACAGCTGTACATTATTAGTGGGACAAAACCAGTAATGTTTATCACAAAATCCAGAATTTTTACTTTATACTAAGTGTTAAATGTCAACTTGTTGGTGTACTTTTATTAGTCTTTCAAGCACATTTTACATTTGCTGTAATGCACTACATATTATTTACAATATTTCATACGCATCAAACAATCTATTGCAGCCTGTCTGTGGATAGAGGTACTTTCAATATTGTAGACACCATTAGGAGAAAAGTGGCAAATCTTAGGTAAAGGTGTTCAGTTATTCTAACTGAACACCTTTACCTAAGATTTGCCACTTTTCTCCTAATGGTGTCTACAATATTGAAAGTACCTCTATCAATATTGTAGACACCATTAGGAGAAAAGTGGCAAATCTTAGGTAAAGGTGTTCAGTTAGAATAACTTCAAATTATGGGGTCTAGGGCATTTCACAAATGACCAGTACTATACCAGTGCTATAATTCTAAATAGCCTTCTATAGTTTGTCACACTTATCCTATTGTCAAGCTTCTTTATTTTTAATTGCTGTTTATTTAGGAATGTGCACACAGGTGGGAAGGTGCACACAGGTGGACTATGTTCTATGTAGGAGATGAAACCTAAAGGAGATTGAAGACTGTAAGGTGTTGGCAGGGAACAGTGTAGCGAGACAGCATTGGATGGTGGTCTGTAGGATGGTTTTGGAGGTGAAAAAGAAGAGAAGGAGAGTGAGGACTGAAAGAAGAATAAGGTGGTGGAAACTAAAGAAGGAAGACTGTAGAAGTGATAAGAGAGACATCTAGAAAGGTACTTGGTGTGACATTTGGAAATAGAAAGCAAGACAAAGAGACATGGTGGTGGAATAAGGAAGTGCAGGAGAGCATAAGGAGAGAGAGGTTGGCAAAACAGAATTGGGATCGACAGAGTGATGAGAAAAGTAGGCAGGAGTTGTGAAAGCAGGTAAAGAGGGATGTGGCAAAAGCCAAGAAAAAAGCATATGAGGAGCTGTAAGTGAAGTTGGACACTAAGGAAGGAGCAAAGGATTAATACCGATTGGCCAGGCAGAGGAACCGAGCTGGGAAGGATGTGCTGCAAGTTAGAGCAATAAAGGATGGAGATGGAAGTGTGTTGACTAGTGATGAAAGGGTGTTGAGAAGATGGGGGGAGTATTTTGAGCAGCTGATGAAAGAGGAAAATGAGAAAGAGAGAAGGTTGGATGTTGGAGATGGTGAAGCAGGAAGTGAATAGGATTAGTAAGGAGGAAGTGAGAGCAGCGAATAAGAGGATGAAGAGTGAAAAGTCAGTTGAACCAGATGGCATACCGGTAGAAGCATGGAAATGTTTAGAAGAGATGGCAGTGGAGTTATTAAACTGGTCGTTCAACAAGATCTTGGAAGGTGAGAGGATGCCTGAAGAATGGAGAAGAAATGTGTTGGTACCGATCTTTATGAATAAGGGAGATGTGCAGACCTGCAGTAACTACAGGGGAATTAAGTTAATCAGTCACACCATAAAGTTATGGGAAAGAGTAGTGGAAGCCAGGCTGAGAGTAAGGTTACCATCTGTGAGCAACAATATGGTTTCATGCCGAGCAGGAGCACTACAGATGCATTATTTGCTTTGAGAATGTTGATGGAGAAGTATAGAGAAGGTCAGGAGTTGCATTGTACGTTTGTGGATTTAGAGAAAGCATACGACAGGGTGCCGAGAGAGGAGTTGTGGTATTGTATGAGGAAGTCAGGTGTGTCAGAGAAGTGTATGAGGGTGGTGCAGAACATGTATGAGGACAGTGTGACAGCAGTGAAGTGTGCAATAGGAACGACAGACTGGTTCAAGGTGGAGGTGAGATTGCATCAAGGATCGGCTATGAGCCCTTCCCTGTTTGCAGTGGTGATGGACAGGTTGACGGACTAGGTAAGACAGGAGTCTCCCTGGACTATGATGTTTGCGGATCATATTGTTATTTGTGGTGAGAGTAGGGAGCAGGTTAAGAAGAGCCTGGATATGTGGAGGTACGTGCTGAAGAGAATGGAAATGAAAGTCAGTAGGAGTAAGACAGAATACATGTGCGTGAATGAGAGGGAGGGCAGTGGAGTGGTGCGGTTGCAGGAAGAAGAGGTGAAGAACGTGGAGAAGTTCAGGTACATGGGGTCAACAGTGCAAAGTAATGAAGAGTGGGTTAAAAAAGTGAAGAAAAGAGTGAAGGCAGGGTGGAGTGGGTGGAGAACAGTGGCATGACTGATTTGTGATAAGTTTATAGGACTGTGGTGAGACCTGTGATGTTGTATGGTTTAGAGACAATGGCATTGAGTAAAAGACAGGTGGTGGAGCTGGAGGTAGCAGAGCTGAAGGTGTTGAGGTTTTTGTTGGGAGTGATAAGGATGGACAGGATTAGTTTATTAAAGGGACCGCGTATATCGGACATTTTGGAGACAAGGTGAGGGAGACGAGATTGAGATGGTTTGGACATGTGCAGAGGAGGACATGGGTTATATCGGAGAGTGCTGAGGATGGAGCCACCAGGAGGGTGGAAAAGCGGAAGGCCAAGGAGGAAGTTTATGGCTGTGGTGAGAGAAGACATGCAGGTAGTTGGTTTAAAAGAGCCAGATGTAGAGGGCAGGGGGTATGGAGATGGGTGACCCCTAATGGGAGAAATATAATAAAATATATTTTAGAGCTAAATTATATATACTATTGACTAGAATTGGCTTCATCGAGTCTGAAATTAGCAAATGAATCTTTTCTGTCTTTTTCTCCACAGCCTTGACCAGTTGACATCCCCAAAGTGCACACAAAAAATCAATTTACAGCAATGTACCTAAAAGAGTACAAATGCTTTGTCGCTCTAGTTGTATCCCAGCAGGGTACAGCAAATACCTCTGAACATTGGTCAGAATTAATTTTGTACCTTTAAATTAAAACAAATATCCATAGTAGTCACCTTAAGGACCATTTCCTGTACTATTAGAAAAAGGAACAATAACCCTATTTTTCTTTGTGGGGACTAGTGGATGTTTTATTTCACTAGTCTAAGCAACAAGTACATGGTTTGCAGTGACCTTACTTAAAAAAACAACTATGTTATAGTATGTGTCTTGATGACTAATAAATCTCACAAGCTCCTGCATCAGATAGATGAATAATAGATGTCTGACTGTGTGGGTTGAGTTGCTTGTGCATCAGTTTTGCTATCCTGTATGCTAGCATTAGCAAGCTGTACTTGAGGCACTGCCTACACATATTGTATCTACAGGGAGTGCTTCAGTAACATGCTGATCGTTGAGATTGTGCCAGTAACAGGTAATACTCATCTACTCCATTTACTTTTTTCTCTTGACTGTTGTCTTGTTTTTCTGCTGTTCATAATTTTTCTTCTTTTTTGTTTGCACAGTTGTGTCATTGGCCAGGCTGGGAGAGTAATTGGGTCCCTGGTGAGAATTGAGGCTTCACTAGGCCTTCTGTGGCCATTTGGACAGCTTGGCTCAGTCCAGTCCTCATCTTTTCTTATCTTTTAGTCCTTTTGCAAACTCCCAGACCCCTCACATGCTGTCTTGTCCTACTTCTTTAGGACCAACAATATTTGTCAACCCCTTGTTACGATATGCTCAGCCACTATGTCCTCAGTCTGCACCCTCTAGGTTTTTCAATGTCTTATCACTCTCTATCTTTCCTTGAGCATGTTACTTCTCAACAGCTGACACCACACCACTCCACTTCACTCAACCCACTCCACTCCTCACGCACACACACACACACACACACACACACACACACACACACACACACACACACACACACACACACACACACACAAAGAGAGAGAGAAGGAGAGTAAATGTTTGTCCTACATACTTGTGAGGCCCATCCATTAGATAGTTGTTATAATTGCATATCATAATGCTATGCTAGACCTAAATCTAAGCACTGCCAAAAGCACAGCCAAAACCTTCTTGCGATTGTTGTAGAAAATCAGTTATGCAACTAGCAAAATACACTATACAGGCAAAAGTATTGGGATGCCTGACTTTCCCATGCATATGTTGTTCTTTCCCAAACTGTTATCGCAAAGCTGAAAGCAAAGCAAACTCCATTAAGATATGCTTTGCCTAGGTTTAAGTGGAAGATCTCCTGCTATAGAGCTCTGACCTCAACCCTATTAAACAGGAATGAAATGGAACGCTGACTGTACCCCAGGTCTCCTCACCTTACCTACATCAGTACCTGTCTTTACTAATTACATTGTGACTGAATGAACACAAATCTCCACAAGCACAGTGCAAAATCTAGTGGAAAATCTTTCCGGAAGTATGAAGGGAATAATAAGAGCAAATTGGGACTAAATGTTGACTGCGATGCACGAAAAGCACATACCATACTTATGACTAGGTGTCCACAAACTTTTTGCAATATAGTGTATCTGCAGCATCAATTATATTATTTTGTGGGAACATTCGGTTCCCACTAAGATGCAGGGTATCACCGTTGGATTCACTAGTGTCTTTCAGTTTTCTCCCACATCTCAAAACATTTTGCTTCTAAGTATGAATTATTCTGTGACTCTATATGCTGATGTCTGATTCACACTGTTTACCTCTCGTATATCTATTGTAATCCTGGATAGACTCTTGGCACACCATAACCCTGACCAGGATAAATGGTAATTAAAGGTCAACATTTATGTTTTTGTTTGGAATTTGTATTATGTTATCTTGGAGGTACACTATATGTCCAAAAGAAAGTGGTAACCTGACCATCAGCATCTCTGGATGCTTTTTTAATATTTTATAAAACCATGGGCATTGATGTGCCCATTCAGCCACAAGAGCATCGGTAAGTTTGTTGAGTGAAGTTGGCCTAAAATTTCTGTATAGCTAACATTCGAATTCGATGCATGTTTTTTGGTGGTGTTGAGGTCAGGGTTCTGTGCAGGTCACGGGTTTTCCTTCCTATCCTCTGCAAACCATTCTTTATGGATCTTGCTGGAAGAGCATTAGTTCCAATAAACAGAAATTATAATGCTACATCATATGAATACTTACTAGACAGTTCTAAGCTTCCAACTTAATATCAGCATGGGTGAAGACCACACACAAGGTCATGTGTACAAATACATTTGTTGGTGTATAAGGATTTATTCATTTTAAATTACCACATGATAATTAATATAGGTTTGAGCATATTCACATTTATTAAGAAAGCAGTTTTGTAATAATTTAGTTTAAATAGTTTTTATCTCTAATTTTTGCAGAATATGTTGTTCTACAGCTAAACCCGTAGACTTTCTTTCAAGTGTATTAAAGTTAGCTAGCTAACTAACCGATTTTCATTTTCTATTATATTTTATTTCTTTCTTATCCATTTTGACCACTGGAAAAAATACATTAATAGACAAATATTAACACAAACCCCAAGGATACACAAATAACTTATCTTTAATTGATATGTGCCCTGTTCCAGACATCTTGAGCAACCCACAGATGGAATGCTTACATAAATCAGTGTCTAAAGCGAGAAGTCAGCTTCAAGCCTGGTATATATTTTTTTTCATAAACGCCCACATAAAGTGCTGCTTATTGCCTAGCAATGTCTGTTCTGATCATATTTAACTGTTATTCTGTAACCTTTCAAAGTTACACAAGTTATAAATACGAAAGCCTTACATTTCCCATAAACATCTTGTGCATGACTACATACAAATGAAATAAATTACTTAAATCTCTGTAGGATGTAAGCATATATTGAGTGTAGTATATTGAATGTAGATATTTTATGCATTTTTTTCTATAATAGAATTTACAATTCATTATTAATGCTGTGAGATATCAGTTTTGATAGAATTTCCTAACAGCTGTCTTTACACATTAGATTTAGACAGCAGTTTGGCAGGATATATGGACATGGAGAGTTTATTGCATCATCAATGTTTGTAGCATAAGGAAATACATGGGTGAAGTAATTCTAGAGCTGGGAGTTATTTAATGTTAGAAGGAAAAATAAAATAGAACAAGACATGAAATTAGATGTGAGCATTTAGAAATAAATGTACATATAGAAATAAATGTGAAAGAATCACTTAAATCCAAATTAAATGTATTAATTCCCATATAATCACAATTTTATGTTTTTGATTTTAATTTAACAAGTAAATATTTTGACACATACATTTTTATGCATTGATAATAATGAATATTAGTCACTTAGTTATAAAAAAAAAAAAAACAAAGTAACATTTCTGTAACATTAGCTGGAAGGAAGAGCAAAGGTCTTTGCTGCCCTTTGGCCATACCAGTTAAAAAGCCAATGTGTCATTATTTAATTATTTAGGAAAAAAAAAATTGTTAGTGAATTATATGATTATCAAATCATTAAAAGGAATCAGTGGCAGGTCTTGTGAGGTGTTTATTTCAATTAAATTCAATTTGTATAGCGCTTTTAACAAAGGACATTGTCCGCGAAGAGGCTTTACAGAGATAAAGAGGTTAAAAAGCTAGAATGTATAAGGTAATTGCCTATATGTTTGTTGCTTACGAGCAAGCCAGTGTAATCTGTCCAAAGTAACGACGCAATGTAACGGCGCTAGCTTTGAGGCTGAAGGAAGCACTTGCAGGGATTTCAAGAAACCAGGGTTACATACTGTACATAACCTAGAGAAGTTCCCTTTAAAGAACTAAAGCTGAATCAACAATGCTTTGGGAACGAGTGTTCCAATAATGCCAGACTGATCAATCCCTGCCTAGTGTGGATGGGCACAGTTATTTCGAAAGACAGAGAGGCCAGGAGTGGCACTAATGTCAAGGCTGTGAGACCTGAAGAAGGTCAGTGGGGTGGACCAGCATGCAGCGTTGCAAATGTCTTGGAAAGATACCCTAGAGGACGAGGACTTAGAGGCCCCACACTCCGGGTGGAGTGCACTCTGATCCCAAAATGAGCAGGGAGACCAGAGGACTCATAAGAGTAGTGGATAGCATCCACAATCCATCTACTTAGGGTCTGCTTGTTGGCAGGAACCCTTTTTTTATATGGACTGTAGCAGTAAACAGCTTGTCTGACATTCTCCAAACAGCTCTGTGGACGTATGTGTCCAGTGCTCGCACCCGGCACAGCCAGGTAAGCATCCCCTGGTCGGCGGCCTGAAAAGGAGGAGGATAGAATGCCTAGGGCATGACTGGTCCGGACGACCGAGGGCACCTTGGAAGCATACCCTGGCCTGGAGCAGAGAAAGGCACTATCCATGCCTGGGGTGAACTCCAGACAGGAGGGGCTCACGGAAAGGGAGTAAAGGTCCCCAACCCTCTTTAGAGAGGAGATGGCCAGTAGAAAAACAGTCTTGACTGTCAAAAAATCTCAAGGGCACTTTGGACAGCCTAAGGGTACCACGGAGGAACCGTGTCATTAACAGGTTTTTTCCCTAGCGACTGCTTGGCAAGCCGAGCATGATAGGCAGAAATAACAGACACATAATCCCTTAGGGTGCAGGAATACAAACCCCTGGCGAACTGTTCTTGATAAAATCCCAGCACTGGGCCAACCTGGCAGTTAACTGGGTGTAAGTGGTGACCTACGCACCATGAAGTTAACAGGCGCCACTTCGCGGCATACGACTTCCTCATTGAGGGAGCTCTTGATTGGAGAATGGTCTCCACAACCTCGGAGGAGAGACGTATGGCTAAGAGCTGTGCCTCCACAGCTCTACTGTCTGAAAGAAGGTGTTCGAGAAGGGTTGTCAGGTGAAATTCTCCAGAACTCCCAGGAGCAGCACTACAGGGGGAAAATTCATACAGGCGTGGCCAAGGCTCAATTGCGTCCAGCCCAAGAGGGGCTGGGTGAGTAAGGGAGAACCAGAGGGGAAAGTACGATGTTTCTCCTCCGTAAACTGTTTTTTATATTTGTTCCACCACTTCCACTTGTACAGTGTTGCTCTTGTATTGTAATCTCAGTGAGAGCAGCTTCCCTTGGGCCCACATGAAGATCTGATGTGCCAGCTTGTAAAGGAGGTGAGAGCACAGACCACCCTGGTGGTTGATATAGGAGACCATAGGAGACTGATATAGGAGATGTGTTGTCCATACGGACCAGCATATGATTGCCCCATTCGGTCTGAAAGGAAATGCTTTAATGCTAGAAGCACCGCAAGCATCTCAAGGTAGTTCATGTGCCATTACACAGGGTCCTGTTACAGAAACCCAGGATCTGTCCACATGTCTAAGGCCCATAAGGCTCGCCACATGACTTTGATTGTGCAGAGTGGGTTGCCCTTTTAGGAGAACCCGCTGTCCCTGCATGTATAGGAGGCCAAGTGGCACCACATTGGATGCAGCTGCCATCAGAACCAGCAGTCTTCACAACTGCTTCACAATGAGTAGCTGGCCTTATCTCACTCCCTTGATGGCCGTGAGGATAGACTTGACTCGTGCAGGAGACAGCCCGCATAATGGTTGAATCCCATGCTACGCCTACATAGATGGTTCTCTGTACCGGAGAAAGTACACTTTTCTTGGCGTCCGGTTTTAATCCCAATTCCTTCATATGGGTAAGACCATCACAATGCCGGGCCGATGCTGCGCCCGCTGAGCAGCCCCATGAGACCGGCAAAGAAGAAAACACTGGACTGATGCCGTTGGCCTCTTAAAACTTGCCGACGACTGCCAAATCCGACTGCAAGCCCCATGACCTCAGTCGCCACTTCACCTGGGCAGAAGTGAGGCCAGAACCACAAGGATTCCATTCATAAAAAATTTTAACCACACCCTACCCTACCTAGCACTTACTGAACAAACAGAAGCTTCTCCACCGCATGTGTTCTTATACCTTTCTGGTCGTAACGTCACCCTGCTGGTGACGTTCCGCCTTTCCTTTGGACATATTACAAATGTGATTCAGAGAGTGGTCATGTGAAAATGCTGTTGATGCAGCTCAAATTCCTGAAAGGGAACTTACACTATGCTTTTTTACATATACCTTTAACTGGTGAAATTCTGGTGTTGGTGCCAACTATGTTAATGAGATGTAGGATATATTGAGCGATATTTGGGTCTCCCACATCCCAAAACATTTTGCCTGTAAGTATGAATTATTCTGTGTCTCTATATGCTGATGTCTAACGATGAACTGGGACCTGATTCACACTGTTTACCTCTCTTATATCTATTGTAATCCTGGATAGACTCGACCCACCATAACCCTGACGAGGATAAATGGTAATTAAAGGTCAAAATTTATGTGCTTGTTTGGAATTTGTATTATGTTATCTTGGAGGTAGACTATATGTCTAAAAGAAAGTGGTAACCTGACGATCAGCATCTCTGGATGCTTTTTTAATATTTCATAAAACCATGGGCATTGATGTGCCCATTCAGCCACAAGAGCATCGGTAAGTTTGTTGAGTGAAGTTGGCCTAAAATTTCCATATAGCTAACATTCGAATTCGATGCATGTTTTTTGGTGTTGTTGAGGTCAGGGTTCTGTGCAGGTCACGGGTTTTCCTTCCTATCCTCTGCAAACCATTCTTTATGGATCTTGCTGGAAGAGCGTTAGTTCCATTAAACAGAAATTATAATGCTACATCATATGAATACTTACTAGACAGTTCTAAGCTTCCAACTTAATATCAGCATGGGTGAAGACCACACACAAGGTCATGTGTACACATACATTTGTTGGTATATAAGGATTTATTCATTTTAAATTACAACATGATAATTAATATAGACAGCCCGCATAATGGTTGAATCCCATGCTACGCCTACATAGATGGTTCTCTGTACCGGAGAAAGTACACTTTTCTTGGCATCCAGTTTTAATCCCAATTCCTTTATATGGGTGAGACCATCTGAGCACCCCCATGAGACCGGCAAAGAAGAAAACACTGGACTCTTAAAACTTGTCGACGACTGCCAGATCCGACTGCAAGCCCCATGACCTCAGTCGCCACTTCACCTGGGCAGAAGTGAGGCCAGAACCACAAGGAATCAATTCATAAAAAATTTTAACCGCACCCTACCCTACCTAGCACTTCCTGAACAAACAGAAGCTAGCGGTATCTCCACCGCATGTGTTCTTATTCCTTCCTGGTCGTAACGTCCCCCCGCTGGTGACGTTCCACCGTTCCTTTGGACAGATTACACATGTGATTCAGAGAGTGGTCATGTGAAAACGCTGTTGATGCAGCTCAAGTTCCTGAAAGGGAACTTACACTATTCTTTTTTACATATACCTTTAACTGGTGAAATTCTGGTGTTGGTGCCAACTATGTTAATGAGCGGTATTTGGGTCTCATACACCAGCAGCATTAGCATAATGTATATGTAGGTATATGTATCTACTTATAGACTAATTTACTGTATCTTTACATACTGTATGTGGTACAACAAATGATAAATATTTTTAATAATTCAGTAAGGTAATTTTACTCTTAGCAAACAAGTGATGAAATGGGAAGGCATAGTTAGGATTTAGGGTTTTAATTTTTCCTTTAATGTTATTAAAGGGTACATGTAAATAGAACCAGAACCAGAGAGACTGATTACACATGTATGCCACTAGAGGTAGAGAGAAACAAGGAGAAAGAGGAGCAAATAATGAGAAACAAATCCAAGAAGCTATAGACATGGGGACAGTGAGATGTGTAAATATGTATGAATGAATCATTTTGTTTTAGTAATTCAGTTGTCCTTAGCTAAAATTTTCTCAACTTTTATTATAGACTGCTACTAAAAGGCAGAAAGTGTTATTTGATTATAGTAACACTTTCAAATCACATAACTTATAAAGCTTTTTAGTTTGGTTCCCTATTAGTTGCAAAATTATGCTCATCTAACCTGCAACAGATGTTTTTTATACACATATCTCATAGAAGCTTTGCTTGTTTATGCTTAGGAGAAATTGAAGTAGTACAAATCACCTGATACTTACAACTGATGTTTGTGGGCATGTTTAATCCATATAGTTTTATAAAAACAAGACTGAGGGTATTATATTACAGTATACTGAAAGCCAAGGTGCCACCCAACCAGATGCCATAAACATATTTGAAAACTGACAAAGTTACACTGGTTTAAATATTATATACACATGATCATAATGCTGAAGTGCACTCTTTGAACCCCCCATTCAAAATAAATTGTCCATTTGCTGTTATAATAAGCTCCACTCTTCTGGAAAGGCTTTCCAATAGATATAAGAGCATGGCTGTGGAGTGGTGCCCATTCAGCCACAAGAGCATTAGTAAGGTCAGGCACTGATGTTAGGGAAAAGGCCTGGGGCATGTCGGCATTCCAGTTTATCCCAAAGTTATTCAGTGGGATTAAAGTCAGGGAGCTGTGCAGAGCAATTGAGTTTCTTCAACTATAACTTTCCACATCTTTATGACTCTCACTTTGTGCACAAGGGTGCACAACAATGCTAAAATTGTTCCAGTGAGAGCAAATTAGATACATTTACTGTATGTGCTCCCAAATATTTTGGAGGAAAAATGTGCATTTGAACACTTTTCTGTTTCTACCAAGGATTTTTCAAAAAAGAAATTCTGTCTTCTTTTTAAAAATAACTACAGTCTGCTACTTTGATTTTACAACCATGAGGTGTGGCTGACATCAGAGTGACATGAATTACTCAATAGTCTATTTGGAGAAAAAGATAGCATGAGTGAGACTAATAAACAGAGCGACAGGTCAGAGAGTGAGCACTTTTATGGTCTGTTTGCAGAAATGTCTGTTGTTATGTTAAAAAAATTTCTCAGAAAGGCATCTGGGTTAAAAGTTATAGACAGACTGACCACTGTCTGTTATGCCCTCTCACTTTCCTTTTGGACGCACAAGTACTACACACACACACACACACACACACACACACACACACACACACACACACACACACACACACATACACATACACACACACACACACACACATATATATACAGTGCTTATCACCTCAGGCTTGTCATGTCCACTGTGCAGCAATAAATAAGCATCAATATGCGTAACAGGAATCCTGTTCTGTGGCCAGTTAAGCAGCTGGATCTGGGTGTGGACCCACAACAGTTGCTCTGTGTTTTGTACTGCGTGATTGTGGTTAAGGATGGCCATTCATTATGTACACTCCCTCTCTCGAACTCTTTTTTCTTTCTCTTCTATATTTTAGATGATATGAAATGACTCCTTTGGTAGCTACAAATTTTGAGCCAATTAAAATATTACCCTTTACTTATTGCATGTCTCTGCATCCTGCTAGCAACTATTTAATGCAATAATATTTCATTAAATATGCCCATAATATACACTTTGTTTTTAAATTGTGGGAAATTAAGTAACATGAATTTCTCATGTTGTCATAGCAACAGTACAGCAACACTCAGAAAGTAGTATTGGATACTAACTATGTATTGATTAAAGATCTATAATATGTCAGGGCCGGACTTACACATAATGTCATTGTACTTACTTTATTTACATTTGTACTATATTTTAGCAGCTGTGGTTCATTGTTTTCACTCCGAAATGTTGCACCAAGTCTATAGAGAATACTGTTGTGTTGTAGTGTACAGTGTACACGACATAAACAAAAGGTTTTTGGACAGCTGACTTTAAAATTATTTTTGAACATCACATTTTACATTTAATCCCATTTGCTGTTATGATAACCTCCACTTTTCTGGTAAGATGATTGACTAGATTTGGAGTGTGCTTGTGCCATCACAGTTTAGTAGTGAGGACTTTATGATTTTCTTCACTGAAAAAATAGATAACATTAGAAAAACAATTGTGGCAGTTCAACCTCTGACACCATCTCCTGAGACAGTGTTACCTTCAACTCCACAACTCCACTGTTTTACATGTATAGGACAGGAAGAGCTGTATAATGTTATTGCCAAAGCTAAATCGACAACATGTCAGTTAGATCCAATTCCTACTAAATTACTGAAGGAAGTGTTATATACAACTGGTGAACCTCTTCTAAATATTATTAACTCCTCACTATCTTTAGGTCACGTCCCTAAATCCCTCAAGTTAGCAGTTATTAAGCCCCTCATTAAAAAACCTAATCTGGATCCAAACACGTTATCAAATTACAGACCCATTTCAAATCTCCCATTTATGTCTAAGATTTTAGAAAAGATTGTCGCTGCCCAGTTATGTTCCTACCTGCAAGAGAACAATATCTTTGAAGAATTTCAGTCAGGTTTTAGGCCCCATCATAGCACAGAAACTGCTCTAGTTAAAATAACTAATGACCTGTTTTTAGCTTCAGACCAAGGCTTCATTTCGCTGTTGGTTTTACTTGATCTTAGTGCTGCATTCGACACTATAGACCATGATCTCCTCCTAGATCGATTACAAAATTACATCGGCATTCAGGGACAGGCATTAAGCTGGTTTAAATCCTACCTGTCCGATCGTTACCATTTCGTAGATTTAAATGGAGAGCTATCCAGGCTAATGCAAGTAAATTATGGCGTGCCGCAAGGTTCAGTTCTAGGACCCCTGCTGTTCACAATATACATGCTTCCGTTAGGAAATATTATTAGAAGGCATGGAATTAGCTTCCATTGTTATGCTGATGATACTCAGCTATATATTTCATCTAAACCAGGCGATATAGCTCAATTAAGTCGGATAACTGAGTGTGTTAAGGAAATAAGAGATTGGATGACCCATAACTTTCTACTTTTAAATTCCGATAAGACTGAGATTTTGCTCATCGGACCAAAAACTAGTATACAGAAGCTCCAGCATCTCAACCTGCATTTAGACGGATGTTCTGTAACCACTAATTCAACAGTAAAAGACCTGGGTGTTATTTTAGACAGCGACTTGTCTTTCAAAAATCATATCAATCAAGTTACTAAAACAGCCTTCTTTCACCTTAGAAATATTTCTAAGCTAAGAAATATGTTGTCCATATCCGATGCAGAAAAGCTCGTCCATGCGTTCATGACCTCCAGAATAGACTACTGTAATGCGTTACTAGGTGGATGTCCTGCATCATTAATAAACAAGCTTCAGTTAGTCCAGAATGCAGCAGCCAGAGTTCTTACAAGGGCAAGAAAATATGATCACATAACCCCGATCTTATCGTCCCTACATTGGCTTCCTGTTAAGTTTCGAATAGACTACAAACTATTACTTCTCACTTATAAAGCACTAAATGGTTTGGCTCCCATGTATCTATCCAGTCTTTTAACTCGCTACAATCCGCCACGCTCCCTGAGATCTCAAAACTCTGGGCTTCTAGTAGTTCCTAGAATAGCAAAGTCCACTAAAGGTGGTAGAGCTTTTTCACATTTAGCTCCTAAACTCTGGAATAGTCTTCCTGACGGTGTTCGGGGCTCAGACACACTCTCCCAGTTTAAGTGTAGATTAAAAACATATCTTTTTAGCAAAGCCTATACATAACACACATCACATCATAACCTTGTGCTCCAGAACATCTGATCACATGCACATTATCAACTTGTGCTGTTAATATCATGAACAGCAGCTACGCTAATTGCTCTCCACTGCTTCTCTTTCTCTCCCCATCCCGAGACACCCTGAGGTTTGGCCAGCTCCAGTCACCTCCCACCTCGTGATGATTACGGACCTTTGAAGAAGTAGATGCCGAACTCACAAACATCCCGAACCATCTAGAGACGTACCAGTGCCATTTGGATCCCGCTACATGTGTGGAGTTTGGCATTGGACCTCCTGGAGTGTTAAAGGCTCTGGCATGGAGAAGCTGATGCTGGATCTGTGGTGATCACAAATGCTGAGCTCATAAAACTCGGAGCTACTAACCATATAGACTGTATAAGACTGCAGAAAGAACATCACTTATAATCTTATACTCCAGTAATCATGTTAGTTCTCACTCTCCAGTGTTCTGTATTGTTGAAAGATTTATGATCAAACTCTTGATGTCACCCAAAATGAGGATGGGTTTCCCTTTTGAGTCTGGTTCCTCTCAAGGTTTCTTCCTCATAACATCTAAGGGAGTTTTTCCTTGCCACAGTCGCCACAGCTTGCTCATCAGGGACAAATTCACACCATTCACCTTCACTGTTGATTTGTGTAAAGCTGCTTTGAGACAATGTCTGTTGTGAAAAGCGCTATACAAATAAACTTGACTTGACTTGACTTGACTACTATTAATGAACATTGTCTCAAATCAGCTTTACATAGATGATGCGGTAATATAGAATGAATAAGAATGTGCTTTATAAGTGTAAGTTTGTCTTTAATGAGCAAGCATGCACAGGGGCATTGCCAGACTTGAACAGGTTTAGGTCTCCAAGTGTAAGTGAGGAGAAAATATAATGCTATCGCATCCACAGACATTTGTGTGCTTTCATCTTGTGGTAACAGCATAAAGAACAATATATGGCAGAAAGAAAAACAGGTGCCCGAATACAGACCCTTTTGTGTAAAATGTGCCTGCAAAATACACAACCACTATTGCCTGAAAATATTCTTCAAAATACTAAGAAAGTGGTAGTTCAATGGTTAAGGATCTGGGCTACTGATCGGAAGGTCAGAGGTTCAAGCCCCAGCACCACTAAGCTGACACTGCTGGGCCCTTGAGCAAGGCCCTTAAACCTCATTGCTTCAGTGGTTTCCTGACCCTGCATGGTGACCCCAGCTTCCTAACAAGGAATTTCACTGTGCTGTAATATATGTCTGACAAGTAAAAGCCAAAAAGCCACTTGTTAGCTTTGTGCTTTGTGGAGCATAAATTTGCAGTTTCAAAGCTGCTCTAACATTGTATATGCAACTGCAGAAATAAATAAAATGTATTAAGTTCTTATAGATTTTTGGGTTAGAACATGGTTTGATGGGATTTAATACAGCTGATTTTACTAATTGGTTTGAATTAAAAGCCTGCTTGGTACAGAATAAAAAAATAAAAATAAAAGAAAAAGAAATGTATTTATTGTTAAATGTGAGAAAATTGTTGAATATGATTATGATGTATGACCAAGGTTGCCAGATCTGTTAGACAAAAATGGTATAATCACAAGCTGAGCTTTCATCAATGATCTACAAAACAATGTATTAGTATGCAGTTTATCATAAATTAAAAAAAAGAAAGTTAATTAATAAATTAATATGAATATGTAATAATATTAATAAAAAATAATACAAAAATTAATAAAAACATGGCAAGCTTTCAAATGTTGTCCCGTTCTGAAGATAAACTATGCACCTGGCAACACTGCACAATTCTCAGCAACATGCATTGGGCTAATATATCCAAAATGGTACAAACCTGGCAGCCACAAACTGCCCAATGTTTAGTAGTTAAAGCTTAAAATGTGAAGAGGCTGCACTTTAAAATGTTCACCTCTTTTACCCCTGAAATTCTTTGCACAATCAGAAGTCCACCTAATATCTACATCCACATTGCTTAAATTTGTTGTTTAGACTGATTGTGAAGTATTGTACTGAATTCTGAAAACACTTAGGTAAAAATGTTCAAAGGTTTTTGATTAATTTCAAATTGAACCATTTACTTTGCTTTTTCAGTGATCATTGTATAAATCTTGCAGTCTTAAAATCTTCCTTCTCTTTCCCTCTGCTGTCACTGATTTTGATCTGTAATGAACAAGCCAGAGGCAACAGTGAAACTCCCTGAAACTACATAATCCAGAAACCAGGCTTAAAAGGGATCAATGCTTTTCTGGGTGGGACCATAGTGTACAATTATAAGTAATTGCTGTTTCACAGCTGGTCACAGACTACTGATCAAGTCAAGGGCACATGATATTTAATATTTAATTTAAGGACTGAGTTTTACTAAAAAAAAATGGAATTATGGTGTACCCACATTTCATACCTATGGATCCTGGGCAGGCTCTGGCTTTACCAAAACCCTGGCCAGGATAAAGTAATTACTGAAAATAAATCAAATAATTTGTCCAGTCATTTCTGCTGCAACTCAAAATTGCAGATAAAGCAATTTTTGCCCTGGCCTAAGCGTCACACTTTCTGCACCCGTCAATATGAAATTCTATGCTAGGTCAAGTTCATTGTCTAAAAAATCGTGCTGTATCAAGTGTACAGTACCAAGGCCAGACTACTGTTCTTTCTGAGTTTCCGTGCACATTCTGGGGGTTTGTGTGGGTTTCTACCAGATTCTCAGTTTCTTCTCAATTAAGAAAATATATAATTATGTACAGGTGTGGTGGATTACGTACTCTAAATGGCCAGTAAGCTCTAAATAGGATAAAGCATTTATAGTAGATGAATGAATGAATGACTGCATCAGGTGCTATTTGATTGATTGACCTCCAAATTTCTGTGAATGGAACACAGATTGTTAAATTAAGAAATTTGATAAATAAACAAATAAACAAGTTGATCACTGCTAGAATACTTTTTATTTCCTGATTTGTTGTTCTCTCCTAATTTGTACATTTAATTATTTTAGTTCGAGGCCTCTTGAGGCCTCTGGTGTGACCTAGAGTGCCTGCATGGGACTTGGCTATTGTGCTGGAGGCCCTGTCACAGCTTTCCTTTGAGCCTTTACCTGAGGTACCTGTGAGGTTTTCTCACAGTTAAGACTGTTTCCCTAGACCAGTTCCTCTCTAAAGAGAGTAAGAGATCTTCAGGCCCTTTCTGTGGACTGAAGCAGATGCTCAGCAGATTGATTGTGGATGTGATTTCCACCTTTTATGAGTACTCTGGTCTCCCCGCTCCCTTCGGGGTCAGAGTGCCCTCTACTAGAAGAGTGAGAGTCTTCCTCCAGGACATCTGCAACAAAGCGGGCTAGTCCACCGCCGCTGACCTTTCAGGTTCTACAGCCTCAACCTCAGTGCCACTCCTGGCCCCCCTGTCCTTCGCCCTAGCTGTGCCCGTTCACACAACGCAGGAATTGGTCAGCCTGGTTTGATTGGACTCTTGTTCCCAAAGTGTTCACTTTGGGAACAAGAGTCCAATCAAACCAAATGTAACCTGGAGACGATGCGTCTCGATGTCACACTGCCTGCATTCCTGCAGCGCTTCCTTCTTTTTTCAGAAGCTCACACAACAGCCCACAACTCATGATCAAAGGTGGACCAATGCCTCTGTGTGGTATTCAACGCCCGACTGGTGTATGCTACCACATGTTCAAGTCCATCTCTGTCCTGAGCAAGAACTAAGATTACCAAGGTCGATTCATCAGTGTAAATTTTAAAAGGCAAACTGAAGTCAGGCAATATCACTACAGGGTCAGATGACAACACACCTTTCAAAAAGTTAATTAATGTGTCTCATTCAGGAGTCCACACATAGGGAACATACTTTCCAGTTGGTTCAGCAGAGCAGGAAGTTTAGAAAAGTCCTTTACAAAGTGTCTTTAATAAGAACATAGTCCCACCTAAGGAAAAAGAGGAAACTAGCCAGTTCAAGAATTTCTCAGTGTTCTTAACATAAGACTGAAGACCAAGAAAACTACTGACCCCAAAAACCACATGATCTTTTGATTCTTGAAAATACCTCTTTTAGGCTCAACAGGTGTTCTGCAAATGTTTTGTTATAAAAATGTCACCAAGATATACCATGCAGATGTGCCATGGGAGCCCTCTGAGAACTGGCTCCATCAAGCATTGAAATTTGGCAGTAGCATTTGAAGGCCCATTGGCACGGTTTGTTACTGATAGAGCCACTGCCCCGCACTAAAGGCCGTCTTTTCTCTGTCCTCCTGCTAACCAATAGAGAAGCCCAATGTGCTAAACCACACCTCATACCTTATAAAGCAAGACCCTACAGTGCATAATGATGACAGCTTAGAGGATCATAGTGGACTCCCTCCCCTCTTTCGAAGGACATCTTTAATACATGCTGTGTATGCAGAGCCTCTACCATTGTAAAGGATCCCTCTCACCCCTCCCACCGTCTGTTCAAGAACCTGCCATGAGGCAGGAGTTTCAGATGCATCAGGACCCACACTACAAGGTTCTGCAACAGCTTCTCCTCCAAAGTTGTCAGTCCCCTAAACACCCAGGTGCCACGCATGACCTTGCTTCCTTCTCTTTAACTGTGCACTATGGACATTATTGGTCACTACATGGACATTAACACAAACTCGCAATCAAACACCTTATTGTGCATTGAAAATGTACAGTGGACATTGTATCACATCTGCAGACAACTGCACTCAGGGACTGTTTACTATAGACACCCCCTCATTCTGCTAAAATATGCACACTGGTGTGGTGAGACCTGCTATGTTGTATGGTTTAGAGACAGTGGCACTGACTAAAAGACAGGAGGTCTACCTGGAGGAAGCAGAGCTGAAGATGTTTAGATTTTCGTTGGGAGTGATGAGGATGGACAGGATTAGAGATTAGTTTATTGGAGGAACAGTGAATGTAGGATGTTTTGAAGACAAAGTAAAGAAGGCACAATTGAGATGGTTTGGACATGTGCAGAGGAGGGACATGGGGTATATTGGTGGATGAATGCTGAGGATGAAGCCACCAGGAGGGAGGAAAAGAGGAAGGCCAAAAAAGCGGTTTATGCATGTGGTGAGGAAAGACATGCAGGTGGTTGGTGTAAACGAGGCAGATGTAGAGGACAGGGGGGTATGGAGACGGATGATCCGCTGTGGCGACCCCTAATGGGAGAAGCCAAAAGAAGAAGATGAAGAGGATATTGCATACAATATCACATGGTCACCTCTGGCTGTGCACTTAAATTTTTGCACTTACATTACTTACATTTCAACCTTATTTATCATATCTACCTCATATTAATCACACCTTTACTCCGCTATGTTTGATTTTTTTTCTTTATTTACGTCTAATGTTTACTCTTACTGTCTATGCACCTTGGTCCGTAGTAACGACATTTTGTTTTTTTGTATACTGTGTATGTGTGAAGAATGACAATAAAGTTTGAGTTGAGTTGAGTTTTATTTTAACAAAATGTCCTGCCCAGTAGGATTTACTTATCTATCTAGCATTTGTCCATTCACAGCACAGGCTGACACATAATCTTTTTTCAGTGGCCAATTGCAAAGTGTTGGAATTTACATACAAAAGTCTGAACTTATAAAATATACAATGGCACCAGAGTCCACTAAC